>MAYD01768249.1:0-20076 GCA_001909325.1 Ruellia speciosa
AATGTATAGAGGGAGAAATAAAATATTTATTAGGGAAGAAAAGAGAGAAGATGTTTTTGATTTAATTGAGAGATAATAAAATATTTTATTAATTGATTAATATGAAAAAATTACTAAAAAAAAGTGAACATATATTTTAAAACAAGATAAAAAAGAAATGTGGACAAGTTTTTTAAAATGAAGAAAGTATAATATAGTGATAAAAGTGGAGGTAAGGAATCAAAGTTATAGGTCGGAATTTTTATCAAATAAACATAATTGTTTTATATAATTAATAAAAATTGGGATAAATTTAAAAATTCTCATCATAAATGGACCAAGTGATTATTCTAATAAACTTAACAATAATATAATATTCCTAGTATAGAAATCAAGAAAATCAAATTGAAATTGGGAAAAGGATGAGTAGGAGTTTGTATCTCCCATTCTCCCCTGGCATGTAGAGAATTAACCACCACTTGATTTTGGCATGTAGAGAATTAACCACCAACTGGCAACCACACACCAAACCCAGTTGGATTTAATTTGCTTTAGGGCCACTTGTACCAGCAACTCTTACCAATTTCTATTAAAGTTGGTAGGTGGAAATATTTTTCTTACTTTTAATATGGATTTTCATTCTGCACATCTTATTTAATTGATGCCACATTTGTAATAATATAGTGGTTGGCCACGAGGATAATCTTCTTTGGGCTGGGCTGGACATGAATGGCTGGTCAAGAAAGCGATTTTCCTTGAAATCTAAGTGCAATTGTGCAAACGCAGACGTTCCTAGTTGATTTGTTAACTAAGTGTAGCCAAAACCAAAGCATCACCATTATTAATTAATATAATGGAGTACATGACATATTGACAACCCATTTAACTAATTCACTATTAAAAAGGAGCCATTTTGGGGGGGCTAAAATATAAACATGAGACCAAGGCATGGGAAATAAAGACTATTTTTGCTTTCATAGTTTCCACCATAATCAAACATCCAAACATGGCAAGAAAGTTGCCTTTTGTTATTAGTATTCGGACGAAACAGACAGAAAAATAGGCTGCAAAAACAAGGAATAGGCTAAAAAAATTTAGCATATGCACTGCTGGCCATCATTTGCAAGAAATGTATACTGAGCATCAATTTAAGAATCTGACATAAATCAAAAGAGATATTGCCAATTAATGTGCCCTACGTCTCATAATATGTTAGCCAAACGGAGATAGGTACACCCACCCCCTTTTGTCATGCACCTACTCTATTTGGCAACATCTATTATGAATCGAAAGGAGTAACCCCCCGCCCCCCCCTTCTCAATTATTTTCTAAGCAGAATGCAGAAGCACATTTCTCATTGGAATTCACCAGTGAAGCAAGTTCCCAGGAGGGTTTTACAACGTTGAAGCCTTAACATGAATTATTCAATCAATATGTCGTATCTGTATTATAGATAACATTCGAATAACTGGTAGAACACAGGGATGTTCCTTAATTACCTCATCAAGAGAAATAATCTCTTTGGTTCATTAACTGAAAGCCTACATCAATTTAACTCTTTTACAGTTCAGAGTTAAATTTCGAATACCTTTGCCTGTCACAGAATATGGAGCTGATGCTGATCGCAAAGAGGGTGATTTGTCAATATACGCACACCGCTCATTGCCCTTCCAGTACAATATAATCCGGTTTGTAGAAGCATGTGACCAACTGTCACCTGTTGTGCACATTGTATCATCCACCAAACCTCAAGAATAAGTGAAAACAAGAAAAACTGGAAAATTGAAAGCAAACACAAGGTAAAATACATTAGGTTTAAAATTGAAGAAAAATCATGATGGGCGGAGTAAGGTATTTACCAAGAGCAAGGGTTAAATGGAATGAACCTTCATTGTACTTGGTGGTCACTTGATTTAACAAAACAACCTGCAGGAATGCTTACATGAATTGTGTGTTGAACACAATGATGATGAGAAATTGGATATAAATTATAATGATGACTAATGGTGATGGAAGTTAACATGTGGGAAAAAGTTCATATAATAGTCAATACAGGATGACTAGAAACCCAGATATCCTTACTGCCAAGTTAAAATTCTTTGCAAGTTTCATCAGTTTTAAGGCCATTTCACTGAGTAGCCGAGTCCGAATAACCATGTTTTCAAAATCTTGACGGAAGTGGAAAGTGATGCTGTCAATAACCACAAGTTTAACCTGAGACAAGAAGAGGGTATTAAAGATACAGGCCATGCAGTCTCTAACTATAGATCACTCAAGACCACATTCTTAATCACTACATAAATTTGCTGTACTCACATCATTGTGCACAGAGATAAACTTCTCCAAGTAATTTATTACAGCAATTTGCTCGGTATAGGTGCATATTCGGAAGTAGAATATATTGTCAAGAAAATCCTTTGGCTTTTTATTTACTTGACAGGCTTGTGAATCTTTCCGCAATAAGTTATTGTATTCTAGCATGTCCTCAGCACATGCCTCTGCAATTTGTAAAGCCCGTTCCACCATAAAACCGCCTTCAGTATCTAAGCAAAAATATCCAATGCTAAAACTTAGTACTCTGGAGAAAACAGCACCAAAAATAGACAGAACACAGTTCTTACCCTAAAATAGCATACCTATATATATTGCCTTTCCTCCAAGGCCACCACAATCAGCTGGAATTTGGACATTTACAGCCAGTTGAATCCTACATTTTCCTTTGTCTCTTAGGCTGATAAACTAGAGTGTGAATCCTCAACCTGAACCAAAAATAGTACAATAGGAATACTTCTCACCCTATTTGTGTTTTTCCAATGCCTGGCACTCCACCTAACAAAATCAGGACCATAACAATAGTGAGAATGCATGAAAGATGAAGGTAATTCTACTGGCATTAAGCCATTAACCTATGCAAAAATAAAAATAAAAATAAAAAATAAAAAATTGTACATCAACTAACCAATCTCAGTAACTTCTTTACAATGAATTCCTCCACCTAGGATTCCATCCAAATCTGAACAAGATGTGGTGATGGATACAGAAGCGTGTTCCTCGTGCAACATATCCCATGCTGTCTGTGCTCCTGAACAACATGAATTGTCAAAAATTTGCTGATTCTATACATATTCAACTGTATAACAACGATGATGAGGGCTGATATCAAATGATTAACAAATGACAGTACCAAAACACTCCGACAAATAGTTGCAACAAACTGGAATGCCATTGAGCATAAAATGCAAAAAAAAATAAAACAAAATAAAATAAATAAAATCTGAAGTAAGCAAGCATCCCCTCGAACTTCATAATTTCAGCAGTCAGTTCTTAACGCAGAAAATTAATTTTACCATTCATAATTGGAAGGTTTCCGTTCTCAATTTTGTCTAACTCAGTCCTTCGCGATGCAACTCTCAAAATCCCCGCCGCTTCATTCTCCGAAATCTTCAAATCTAGTTCACACATTCAAAAAGACCGCAAACAAAATATCAGATTCCAATTAGCAGGCACAAAAAAGCCACAGTAAACCTAATGCACCCTAAGTAAACATTCAGCAACAGAAAAATTCAAAAAAACTAAGATAAACTACCAAGAAGCACACTCGTGCGCGTATAGGGTTTACCTCGAGCTAAAGTGGAAGGCGAAACAGAGGAAAGTGATGACAGGGAAGTGTAGCCTGCCGAAATCAACTTTCCTCTCTGCGATGCAGAGATTGGTAGACTCGATACCTCCATTTTCGAATGCGCAGAGTCTGCGCGTAAAGAAGATTGGCAAATGTTTCTCAGAGAATTTGCGCGCCCAAATTAGCGATGAATTGGGAGGGACTAATTTGTAATATTCTTGAAGTAAAGGGATTCCAATTATATTTCCAGATCTCGCAATTCAGTCCCTAAAGTTTTGAATAATTTTCTGCAGTCATTGTATAGAGTTGGGACAAATCCATGTAATCAGCGCCAATGAAATTCACCAAGAAAACCCACGCCAACAAACTATCATGGTTTTCCACTTTCCATTAGGTCAATCAATAATCCCAAAAAATGATAAATCCATGAATCACGCATGCCAGCACTCAATCACACGCGAACCCTATTTTTGCAGCACAGCTTGTGTATGATTCTCACCGTTGTTTCGAGCCTGCCATCATGGAAGCATTCAAAGTCCTAAACTTTATCATTCACTGAATAAATAAACAAGACCCATTTGATTTCTGTCGTCAATTCAGTACACAATCCCGGCCCACCGAATAATTGCGGCGGGAGAAGACTGGCAATGCCTCCCACCCAACTTTTTGTCTCGTCGCAGCTGGTGTTGGAGGACGACTAATTCTTCATCTGGGCGATTAGGGTTTGGTGCTATGAGCAAGAAGAGGAATTTGTTGGATCATAAATTGGCTGAATGGAGAAAAGGGGATGTTTCCATTTGCAATGGATGAGAGTGTTGGAAAAGTTCTGATGGAGGATTGGGGTCGGGTTTAGCCAAGAAGGCTTTGGCGGGAAAAGTATTGAACAGAAATTGAATGGTAAAGATGTAATTTGAGATGGAAACAGACAGAGGGATTGGCTGAATACAAGCTGTAGGAAATTCAGTAGTCCATTGAGGGTTGAAAATGCAAGGTTTCCTATCAACAAGTTCTTGTGGGTGATAGTTCTTTAAGCCACAAGTTCAAACATTTTCATTGGTTGATTCAGTGGGTGGACTAGAACCTTTCTAATACAACTCTTTCTTGGTAACTAACTATATGGATGTTCCAATTTCCTGACAGTCTTTTCATTTGACTTCTGTCTGTCCAATCTTTCACTTCTCTATGTTGAATCTATCCCATTTCACTTCTTCCCTTTCTTGTTCCACATGATATTTTTGCAGGAGCTTCATTTTAGTTTGTCTTTTGTTTCCAAGATTTTTTTCTTAAAAGAGTACATGAGACACAATCATTCACAACCTCTTTCCGACCGATAGAGTTATACTTTACAACTTTACAAAGATTTGGTTTTTGGCATGTTTGTCAAGGAGGAAGTGATGGAATCCCACTGATATGATGGAGGTATTGCACTCTGTTTAGTCTCAAAGCAGCAGAAGTAAAGCATGTTCCTTTCTGTCTGTGTGTGCTTTTCTCTTGCCTTGGGAAATAAAATGGCATTATTATAATTTTCTTGCTAGCCTGTCTTCATGCATCATGAGCAGTCACCTTATCACTTTTTTCTCCTCATTCTTCAAACGGATAAACGACAGAAAATTAATGTTGCAACATCGATGAAAAGCAGTTACCCATCCCAATAATTGCCATTGTTTTCTTGTGTTTATTGTATTTACAATTCTTAAACAGCCTACATTGTTGGATGGCTTGGAATCATGCATTCTCTGTGTTTCTACTATACACGATTTTCATGTGTATTGTATATATGGACACATGAATGAAGGGGACTGAGGATTCAAAGCCATGTGGTGGGATGGACTTAATAAACTCTTCTTGAATTGAATTGAACCCTACTATCCTAATATACTTTAGTTACTAGCATCGGGCCACTTGTTGCTTTGTCTTATGTGAAGATTAAAACAATTATCAAGAACATAATGAAACTCAATTCTGTGGAGTTTGAGATGGGATTCTAGAAGAAGTCCCCTAGGGGGTTGATAAATGATGACATGTCCGGAACTATCTTCTTGGTTTACATTCCTATCCCAACCAGCCGGAGCTTTAGTCTCTTTAAAATGTGCTTAAGAAAAAGCGGGAGCAAGGATTCAGTGGACCAGATGTGCCGATAGTGCTGATTTAATAATGCAACGGGTGATCATAAAAGCACAAATTTGGCTTTCTTCTCTGTTTTAATGATTAAGGTACTTTGGAAAAGTCTTATCTCAATCACACTTTACTTTCATGGTTTTGTTTTATTTTCAATAGTATGTCATTATTGTTTTCTTGTTTTGTTTCCACTTGTTTACTTTCCAGCTTTTTTTGGATTAACACAAGTGCCAATAGCTTAAATAACTGTTCAATATAAACATAGTGCTCTGTTTCTATAATATACTACTGCATTTTTCTTTGATCGAGAAACCATGGTAAGCTTTCTGCTACATTGTTTAATGCTTAGAGTTACAACTTGCCTTTTGTAAAATCTATTTTATTTAGATCGATCTGAAACTTGCAGGAAATAGGAAATGGATTTCTGGATGCTTGCCCAAAAGATGGGGCTATTAATACCTACAGTAAAGCAGAGAACAGAGAAAAAATGGGTGGATGGAGAGCAGGATCCCTATTGCTTGGTATCTATGTGATTAGCTTGTGATCTCTATTTTCCATATTCTGTTGTACTGAATCAACATGGGGAAGATTTGATGTGGTTTAACAGATAAATGAAGTGGACAGTTTCCATTCCGACTTGACAACAAACATGGCAATTAAACAAATTCAATTTAGAGCATGAATGATCTTTCTTGGGAACAATTAAGCTTATGATGTAGTGTGCTCATTCAAGCAAAAATCATTTAAAATGGCAAGCATTCTATATAGAGCAATCGAGTTTTTGTGTATGCATTATTTCTCTTACATGAAGTGCATTTGCTCTGTTTAATTTTCAGTTAGCGAAGGACTTGCTGCACTTGCATTTACTGGAGTTGAAGTGAATATGGTTCTTTTCTCGAAATTGGTATTGAGACAGTCAAATGCCGATGCAGCAAATACATTTAGTACATGGATGGGAACTCTTAATATATGCACTCTGTTTGGTGCGTTTCTAAGTGACTCGTACTTGGGACGATACATGACTTGTGTTATTTTTCAAATCGTTCTAATCATTGTAAGTGTGCTTTCTGACCTTTCAAGAACTGCTTGTTTAAATCCAATTGACATTGGATTATGCTTGAATTGAGATTGAAGTTTTGAGCTCTAGTTTATCTAGTAAAATACTAGAATGATTCAGCAGTTACACTACTTTGCAGGGTTTGGTGCTGTTATCTCTGTCAACTCAGGAATTCATGCTCGAACCGAAGGGTTGTGGAAAGAATGGAGGACTCTGTAACAACCCTTCGCCAGCTAAAGTTGCAAGTTTTTACATATCAGTTTACTTGCTAGCTCTGGGAAGTGGGGCGATAGAACCGGCGCTGGCTGCTTTGGGTGCTGACCAATTTGATGAGGAAGATTCTGAAGAAAACAAATCGAAGACAGCATTTTTCAGCTATTACTATGTAGCCCTCAACCTAGGATCATTGATCGCAGAAACAGTTCTGGTTTACATAGAAAATCTAGGAAAATGGGTGTTGGCTTTCTGGATATCAACCTTCTGTGGCTTCTTGGCTTTGGTTTCCTTGTTGCTTGGGACTTCTAGGTACCGACACACTAGACCCTGCGGGAATCCCATTTCCAGATTTTCGCAGGTGATTGTTGCTTGTGTGAGAAAGTTAAAGCTTGATGTACCATCACATGGAGAAGGGCTCTACGAAGGTCAAGGAAAAGATGAACGGAGTTGTGCTCGAAGAATATTGCATACAGATGATTTCAAGTAAGCGCTTTAAGACCCTGCTGCTAAATTATCTCTTGCAGATTCTTGAGATTTTTGACATTTACAATGATCACTGTCCACTATTAAACTCTGTTGGTTATTCTTCCTGGCACAGATATCTTGACAGGGCGGCTGTGGTGACCCCATCAGACAACATCTTGTTATCCAGGAAAGGTCATACTCCAAATCCATGGCATCTCTGCACAGTCACACAAGTCGAAGAAGTGAAATGTGTACTGAGGTTGCTTCCAATATGGTTTTGCTCCATTGTGGCATCTGTAGTGTTTGTACAAGTCCTTTCCCTTTTTGTCGAGCAGGGATCAGTGATGGACACGAAGATATCGAACTTCCACATCGCCCCTGCTAGCATGACTGCGTTCGACATTATCAGCACCTCTACTTTCATCATCTGCTATGAGAAGTTTATTGCCCCATTATACGCTAAACTAACCAAGAGTGAGCTGAAAACTCCTACTGAGCTGCAAAGGATGGGAATTGGGATGGTAATCTCGATTATTGCCATGATAGTTGCAGGCCTAGTCGAGCAAGGCAGGCTGAAGTATGCGAATGGAAGAGAAACGAGCTCACTAAGCATATTCTGGCAGATTCCACAGTACGTGCTCGTGGGGGTATCTGAGGCATTCATTTATGTCGCACAGTGGGAATTCTTTGCATCACAGATCCCAGAGGGATTGAAGAGTTTTGGTCTCGGTTTATCCATGTCCTCATCGGCTTTGGGCAGTTATCTTTGCAGCATAATAGTGACTCTGGTTATGAAGGTGACAGCAAAGCACGGTAAACCTGGCTGGATATCGCCCAATTTGAATGAAGGGCATATGGACCGGTTTTTTTTCTTGTCAGCTGCTTTGATTGCTTTAGATCTCGTGCTCTTCATCACCTGTGCGAATCGGTTTAAGTGTATGGAACAAGAGAAACGCAACGAAGTAAAAGAAGACCCAGCTATCGCCTGACCTGAGGAGGACCACGACTCACCTTACCTTGTGTGTAACTTCAGGGATTAGGACAGGATTAAGAAACAAGCATGAAGTGTACAAGGGTGAAAGTGTAGTCTGAACTACTGAATGCAAGATTTTGGCAATGAAAAACCAAATTTCAACTACTCTTGTGAAAAATTTAACTACCTAAACTAACCACAAATTGTTCGTTTTCAAGTTTTATTTCTGTCCTATTTGCCAGCTTGCAAGAAAATGGTTTCTTCTAACCGCCATAGAATTAACTGTCAATGAATTAGATCGCATCACTCAAGAATCTTATGCTATAGACATGACACAAAGATTATTCCAGAAAAAAGGTAGTGATTCTCGAGTTAGAGACAAGTGATAACAAACAAAACACACGAACCTCGAGTTTAAAACCAAATTCAAGAATGTAGACATCATATTCATGGGTGTGATAAATGTCGGGTCTTTGGGCATTTTGACGAGGATGCAATACACCTCACTTGTCAGTGCCTCGGTGGCCAAGGCCCAGAAGCTAGGAGAAGGATCATATTAATTAATTTGATTTTTTAATTAGATTGTGGAAGTTGGAACTTTCCAAAAGCATCTCAAGCTAGATAGAAAAAGGATTTCATTAAAGAAGAAGGCAGCGTCCGATAATGTCGCTCACACACTATCGATTTCCAATCTCTCTTCACCCGCACGGCTGCCGCCCGCTTCCGTCGACGGCCGCGGCAAAAAAGATCGCACCTTTTCTCAGCATGTCGACTTCATCACAAGAAGCAGCCACCGAAGGGAAACAGGAGCTCCTAACCCAGGTCTTGAAATACCACAATCAAACCAAGCACGCCTTCACCAATTACGCCCGGGGCCCGCGCGGCCTCGATTGGGCAAACCAGCCCAACCCCTTCCGCCGCTACGTTCCTGCCCCGCTCATTCCACTCCTCCACACCACCCCATATGATCGGAATGCCCCTCCGTACTCATCCGTGTTTAATTCCCTCCCAAATCCGCAGCCAGTTTCGAAGGCGACGATTTCTCAATTCTTTTACAACTCCCTCGCATTGTCCGCGTGGAAGACGACGGGATTTTCGACGTGGTCGCTGCGCGTAAACCCTAGCAGCGGTAATTTACACCCTACCGAAGCGTATATCATTTCCCCAGCCGTCGATTCCCTCTCCGAACACTCTTTCGTGGCGCATTACGCGCCGAAAGAGCATGCGCTGGAGTTCAGGGCTCGAATTGCGGATGAGTTCTTGGCGGCATGTTTCCCCGAGGGTTCGTTTTTGGTTGGGTTGTCTTCAATTTTCTGGAGGGAAGCGTGGAAGTACGGCGAAAGGGCCTTTAGGTATTGTAATCATGACGTTGGGCATGCGATTGCGGCAGTTTCCCTAGCTGCAGCTGGGCTTGGGTGGGATGTAAGGATTCTTGATGGATTTGGCTATGAAGAGTTGGAGAAATTAATGGGACTTGGCACGTTTCCAGGATTTAGTATTCCTAGCAGGCCAGTGAGAGGGAGAATGCCCGAGATTGAATTCGAGCATCCTGATTGTGTGTTGTTGGTTTTCCCCACAGGTGGAAGGGACTTTGAGGTGGACTATGAGAAGGCAAGAAAGGCTGTGTCAGAGTTTCCGAAACTTGAGTGGAAGGGGAAACCCAATACGCTCAGTAAAGAACATATATGTTGGGATATTATTTATAGAACAGCAGAGTCTGTGAAGAAGCCGGCAGCAACAATGAAGGAATTGGTTTCTATACCCTTCAAGAGTAGTGGTATGATTAGCCAGAGTTCCTACAAGGCATCTAGCCTTAGTGAGGTGGTGAGGAAGCGGAGGAGTGCTGTTGATATGGATGGTGTTACCACGATCGCGAGAGAAACATTCTATCAGATTTTGTTACATTGTATGCCTTCAGGCTGTGGAGAAAGTGGACAGAAGCAGGGGAGGCAACTGGCATTACCATTTCGAGCTTTGTCTTGGGACTGTGAAGTTCATGCTGTTCTCTTTGTTCATAGGGTTGAGGGTTTGCCAAATGGATTGTACTTTTTAGTGAGGAACACGGACCATTTCCACGAGCTGAGAGCAGCTACAAGATCAGAATTTAAGTGGATTAAGCCGGAAGGCTGCCCGGATAATCTTCCTTTGTATGAACTTGCACAGGGTAATTGCCAGGAACTTTCAAAACGCCTCTCATGCCATCAGGTATCCCTATTGCCATGTCATACAAATTTCTATTTATTTTTTGAAAATACTCTGTTTATATCGTAAGCCAATTATTATTGCACATTTATTGTGGAGAGTTTGGGAAGCCTAAGCCTAGAGTGCATCTCTAGCTATCCGGTTTCCTCATCGCGATGTAATAGCAAAGCCTAGGAAAATGAATGCTTTCCGGAGTGCTTATAGCAGTAGCTTTACTTATATGAAATTAAGAGATGCAATGTTGTGTGAACTATTTAGATAGCTACAAGATCTCGACTCATATAAAGCTGATACTATCTTCATCTCTCTGTAACAAGTTGTACATCTATTATGATTAGTGAACTTTGGTGCTAGCTTGGTATTTTTTATAACCCTTTTATTTCTTTTACCTAACTATAAACCCATCTTAATATAGGATATTGCTAGTGATGGCTGCTTTAGTCTTGGTATGGTCGCTCGCCTTCAGCCCAATTTGCAGGAAAGGGGGACTTGGATGTACCCACAGCTTTTCTGGGAGACCGGTGTGCTTGGCCAAGTTTTGTATCTTGAGGCACATGCTGTGGGCATTTCTGCTACTGGAATTGGTTGCTTTTTCGATGATCCTGGTATTTTCATCTCTCCTTTCATATTTCTTGAAGTTCAACTTAGGGTTCATAATAACTCTTGATGTCTGCTTTGATTTTTCAACTCATCGGTTTACTAGTTTTAATGTTAAATACACAGTTAGCAAAATTGATTTGGATCATATTTGTTCCATCTCCTTGAGTTGAATCTTAATTGCCACAGACAAATGCGGTGTGATCAGTTGAAGTTAATCAATCTTCTACTTGTAAGTACATAAACATGACCATTGAATCCCATGTAGCTTTAGAGCCTTACTCTTGAAAAAAATGTAAAGGTGTTATCATTTGGATATTACAACTTTCTAACTATAAAACATAAAATTCTTGCAAGCGAAAGTACAAAACAGATCACAAATTTGGAAGGCGGAATGGCTATGCTTATCCATGAGTGTTTCTTTGTGCTTGACCCATGACACTTTATCTTAAGGAGTGAAAATAGATGACCACAATTGGCTGAAATCTAGCTCCCCCTGATTTCCTTCAAAGAAGGGGGCTCCAGCTTTAGTCGGTTCGGGCTCTAAGTCGGTGCCTGTCCAGAAATTGAGATTGTTTGGTATGCCAAACATAGTGTCACTCCAGAAGTTGTCCTCGCCCATATCTTGCATTAGTGTGGTGATTGGAGTGCTAACAGGAGCACAGTTATTTTGACTTTGCCTTGCAGCCATTGTCTCTGATATCGAGAAGGGGTGACAATAGCGTGCAGTATCTGTTACTGAAGGATTTCCTTGAGCCCCATCAAGTTCATCGTTCCTAGTCTGAAGCTTTTTCAGCTTTTCTTCGACCAAACGGGACAAACCATTGAGCTGCCTTACCTCTAGTTCATTGACCGCTCTACCATTGATGAGTTGACTCATGAGTAACCCCATTTCCATTTCTTCATTCTTCTTTTGAAGGTTGGATACTCGGTCAGACATTTCTTGCATTCTGTCCATCAACAAGTTTTCCTGAAGTACCATCTTTTTTATCTTTTCCCTGTCGGGAATGCTCAAGAACCTCTCTACATCATTCATCACCTTTTCTGGAGAGGGCCACAGCATTGAGTTGCCCTCATTGGTATTGTGAACGATAACAGCTACATCTACATCGCACAACACCGACAGCTCATGTGCTTTTTTAAACAAACCATTGAGCCTTCGTTTAAGGGTAGTACCTCTAACTCTCTCACTTGGAATCTGTTCATACTTGGTTTTCTTGCGAGCCATGTACAGTGTGTCGAGTGCTTTTGTATCTTGAGCGAACTATTGTCCCTACCAAAATCCCACCAGTATATATAGTTGTGAAAATCCATCTGGCGATAGGTCAAGGAAAATTTGCGGCAGGCATTTGAAATTTCTTCATATGGTAAGCGTGACCTTGACTTGACCATTGAACCCCATCGGCATAGATAATGTCTTCATGTATCTTCAACTTGAACTGCTTATTATGGTAAGATGATCCATGAATGGTAGATCTTTTATACTGTGAGACTACTTTGAATACTGAGAAAATATGCATTTCATATGGTAATATGATGCTGGATTTCCTTTTTAGGCGAGAGCATCCCCCTTCTGCCCACCCCCATTACCTGACCTTGAAATATCTAGCAGTCTGGATGTGTTTTGACTGTTCAAATTTCAGATATGGGATCAAAATGGCAGTTATGGAATGCTACACGTTACATTTCCCTTAGCTTTAGTGTTGCATTATTTTCTTCCCATGCTGAATTTAATTTGTCTAAAGACTACAGCTATTGTGTTATGGGTAATAATTTAACAGAAAAGTTCATGGTTAATTCGATTCATTACAGTGTAATTTTGTGGTTAGTTGCTATAATTTCATTTTGGCAAAAATGATTCTATGAATCCATTCTCTGATAAAACATTCTGACTCATCCTATCAAAATGTATTTTTCTTGTGGGATTTGATTGTTAAATTCTCTTTTGATGCTGCAAGAGAAAAATTAAGGATCAGTAGAATTCTTTATAATTGTTTATCATTGTTTTCTTCATTCTATAGCTTAAATACACTGAAATAATTTCTACTTGGTTTCACATAATTTTCTTTGGTGAATTGGCAGTACACGAGATTCTTGGATTGCGAGGGTTGACGTATCAGAGCCTCTACCATTTCACAATAGGAGGCCCGGTGTTGGATAGGCGAATCATGAGCTTACCAGCCTATCCAGGCCCTGGGGTCGATGCTTAAAACAGGTAACCACGGAAGCATCCATCCATACATCGATTATTGTTGGTAGAAGAATACATAGATACAGTACAAAAATAATTACTGAGTTCATATATAACAAGTAGTATATAGTTTAATGCTTGGCCAGTTGGCTGGGTTGTGGATGAAAGTAGGTGTCGTACACAGAAAAGTGTTGTC
This sequence comes from Ruellia speciosa, assembly GCA_001909325.1. Classification (NCBI taxonomy): domain Eukaryota; kingdom Viridiplantae; phylum Streptophyta; class Magnoliopsida; order Lamiales; family Acanthaceae; genus Ruellia; species Ruellia speciosa. The sequence continues at coordinate 13,614 of MAYD01768249.1, forward strand.
ATGTCATGTGATGCTACTCGAAATAGTTGGTTTCTATACATATATGTGGATGTGGTGTCCAAAGGAAGGAGAGAAAAACCTTCACCAGATGGAAATGGAATTGATCATTGCATTTCATTTATTTATTTATTTGTGTTTTAAAGAGTTGACTGATGGCCTTGAATTTGATGCGTTAGGTGTGGATCATGATTCATGATTTATGATACCTTCAAGATTTAGTACAATAAATAGGAATAGATTATTCATTATTGTAGTGCAACGGCTAGGACTCTTCCACTTTCCACTTTCCACTTTCCAGTAAGAAATTGAAGTTGAATTCATCAATTAGCTGCTATTTTCTTGCAAAACAAAAACAATATAGAGCTGGTATGATCTTTCTTGTACTATTATATTGGAAAAATGCCTTACATTACTTTGGTAAATTTCTGCAACATGAATTAAGGTTTTTGTTTAATGGAACCCCCCCACAAAACTGCAGACACCCACCTGCTTGGCTGCATCCTGGAAACATCAAACACCTGCATATAATTATTAAAAACTCATATATTTGAATAAAGTCAAAACATATATATATTATTAATTACATTTTACATGTAATGTAATGCAATTTTTAGATTTGTCACAATTCCTCTCTTCTATATAAGCTTCACATTACCATATTCTATATTTGCACTTCAAATACACCATGGCACAAACTGTTGGCTTCTCCTGTTTTCTTCTTCCTCTTCTTCTTATCTCTACCCTAGTCCAGGCCCGGCCCAAGGATCGCATACTCTGCCAACAATCCCGGGCCAGGGCATTCATACAGTTGCAATGTCAATCCACGCTTTACCCTAACTTGTGCGTACGCGATCTATCCTCCTATACCAACAAATTCATTACAACTCCAAGTCACCGAAAATTAGCCCAACTTGCTCTCAAGGTGAACCTAGCCAGGGCAGAGTCGACACAGGTGTATGTGACCCGAGTGGCTAAAGGGCTCAGCCAAGCTAGGGCCAAGGGATACCAAGTAGTGAAGCAATGCTTGGATCAAATAAACGATGGGGTGGATCAACTCAAGAATAGTATGGAGGAGATCCAAAAGATAAAGGATGATGGAGGAAGTGGACGTGAATTCAACTGGCATGCGAGCAATGTTCAGACGTGGATGAGCACGGCTGTGACTGACACGAGCATGTGCTTGGATGGGTTCGCGGGCTGGGCTGTTGGAGGCAGGACCAAGGCCATGATCAAAGCCAAAGTGGCGAATCTTCAACAGGCCACCAGCAACGCATTAGCTCTGTTCAATAGATTTGCTGCAAGATATAGATTAGGTCATGCCAAAAAACCTTAAGTGCTGTTATAGGGTGTGTTTTATTTGTTGCAGTATATTTTTGTTTTCATCCAAACAAAATTCATCTTGTGGAGTATTTAACTTTTTAAATTCCTACTCATAGCTTAAGAATACTATCACAAGGTACAGAAAAACAACGTTAATTTCATTTCTAATAGTATATCGGCAGTGTTCTGAAAAAGTCATGATTAGAATTCATACTTTTGAACCTAATTTAAAAAATAAATATTTCTTTTAAAAATTAAATACTACAGAATTGATTTGCATTTTGCGTAGATAATCGTAAGTATATATTTTCTCAAAACTAATTTCTGGTAAAGAAAATTAAAGATAGCTAATTAAATAAGAGGTGAGAGGATAATTAAGAAATGAAATCCTTTATTTGATATACAACAAATTATAATATTGTATATAAAGTTTAAAAACTTTAATGTGTAATAACCAGCTGTTAACTCAATTCCTCGAAATCAACAACCGCCTTGTCGGAGGAATGACAGAACATCGAATTAAGATTCATTACATTAATCCTAGGAAAGCATTATAAGAAAGCATGTAAAGATACTGGTTTCATTGTAAAAAGAGGTATTTATACAAATATTCTTAGGATGTTACTAACCTACAAAACTGCCCACTACTACCACTAACACTATCACTAAATAGCCTTGTAAAGTCTACCAATTATTACAACACTGATGAGGGGAAATCGTCCAGAATCGTGTGGGTAACTACTCCAATATACGCCGACGGTTCTTCTTCTGTAATTGCTCCCCGGCCCAGCCTCTCCTAGGTCGATCCTCGGTCCTTCTTTGGCTTTTGCGGCCTTCCCTCTTGTGTCTTCGGTCGTACTTTAGTTCGGCCTAATTCTTCAGTGTGAAACTGCTTTGGACCTCGACTGTGTCTCATTGGCCTTTCCATGCTCTTTGGGCTGTCCCAACGACCCTCTACGTTAGTTCTTTCGTCGATTCCTTTATCGGCCTTCCCTTATGGCCATGGCTCGTGGCAGACACGGCCATTTTTACATTTCGGATGTTAATAGAGGCCCTCTAAATAAGGCTTCTTCTCGGCCAAAGGATGCCAACAACCATGAGCCTAATTATCAAATCTCTGCAATCACTGCCTTCAAAGATTTTGCAAGATTTTTGGCAAGATCTCAGGCAATAATTACTTTGAGACGCTTCTTATCTCGCGAGCGTCACTTCACATTAATGGGCTCTGGATGATGATTCTTATGCTTATAAAATACGCCACTTATCGTCCGTTGTTCACATCATTCTTTAACTAAACACCCTTATCCTTGTATGTCTTGTGCGTACAACATTCTTGTTTTCTTAAGCCCAAATCACCAATGGTTCCTTGCCATGTTAGCCAATAGAGTAGGACGTACTCCTGTGTTCAGGATCCATTAGTGTTGTTGCCCTTTGGGCAATGCCTTTACCTTCTGTCTTCAGGATCTAAGGATACAGGGTTCCCATTTAATGGCATACGTAATCCTTTTGGGCGTTCCCATCCTAAGAAATGACGTTGCCTCCCAACCTCCGTTGATCGTGGTGGCGTTCGTGGTATTGTTAGGGATATCCCCTTTTAGTGCCCACTTGCCGACTGTACCAATTAGTCTAATGACTAAAGGGCAGCCCTTTCGTTTAGCTAAGAAGAGGAGTGTCAAAGAAGAAGGCATCGAATATTCTTGGCATTTTGGGCAATGGTCGAACCTAGGGATATGGCAAGGATCCACACCCTTAGTTATTTCCTTTGTTCTGTTTTTACCAGAATAGGGCCGACCGTCTCGTGACCGATCGTTACTTCGGCCAGTTCTGGCTTAGCCGTTAAGTTAGCTAGTCTCAATGTTTATGCCGTATTCAACGGCCGTCCCATCCCCTTGCTATCGTCACAGTAAGCTGGTTTCCCAATTCTTACCTTTACATTGCGTTTCCTAGGGGAGTCAGACTAATAGAAACTTTTTTATTTTTTCAGGTTCCTACTAACCTGACGGCTGTAGTAGTCGACGATTCGACCCTGTTAGCCGCTTCTTCATCGGCGGGTGCGACTGCCAGAGAAACTCATGTTCCTCATACAACACGCCCTTTGCCGAAAGAGGGAGTTATTGCCGCCGCTGACCCGTTCTACCACCGCAGTAATAGAAGGTGGTACGTCGGTTCAACACTGAACGACCTCGGCTGTCAGTCTGATGGCGACCGGAATGATTTCTGCCACCTTTGGGGTTTTCTGCTGCAGTCGAATTCATGCTTCCCCTTCAGCCATTCTTGAGACGGAAACAATGTCCCGTTTGGCTGCCCCTCCGGTCTTTTCTTCCCTTTTGACCGTGAATCGGTTGCGAAGAGGCCATGAATCATTGGGACGGAGTGGAAGAACGTGATTTTTTTCCCAACTCATCCGAGCCCTGGATTTTGGTGATGAAGACCTTCACACTTGTATTGCAAGAACCGAAGATCCGATCAGGTCCATGCAACTCTAGCGCGAATCGAAGGAGTAGTATGAACGTTGTGACCCCTCACGTTCGTAAGCAGCAGAAGACTGCCGATGTCAAAACCAACATCAGCTTTGCCCATCGGCAGGTTGGTCGGGTCCAAGTACATCGAAATTTTCCTCTTTTACTTGTCTTCCTGATGGAATAAAGATGAACAGAGCAATTTGCAAACAACGGCCAACCAACTCTAGGAAAAGACGAAGATACGTCCGGTAGATCTCATTTAATGAACAAATCATCATGGAGAGCCTGAGCAATTTGTATACTCTTTAACATTGTACCTTGTAAAGATATTTCAAGTTTGATCAATACAATGTTATCTTTTAGAATGCAATTACATTTGTTGTTTATAACTTTCAACTTTGAATATTAATCAGACTTGTTTTAAGCTGTTTGTCATCAATTGCACTCAAGGCCACAAATCGTTTCTATTTGGCTTTGGTCGAGTCATCCATTATGGCCTAAAGGTCAGCATTATCGAACGGGCGATCAGTAGTCCCGACCCCCTAAACTGTTTAGGGTTTGACTCCAAGAGTCTGTACGAGTGGAGTGCTGAGCGGTAGCGACTTTCTTGTTTAAACGGTCCTACCCCAATCACCGGGCCGTACCATCGACCTTAGGTTGGTGCCCTTCGGCAAAGAGTTCAGCCATTACTTAGCCCGGTTCCCTAAGGGACAACTGTGCTGGCCCATCATTTGATCCATCTTCTGGATCCAGAGCATGGGCATAAGTTAGACCCATCCCCACTTTGGGGAATGAATCCTCATCCACCTGCATACGGAACATCTTTAGATGTCCCATATTAATGGCTCTCTGCAGAACTACTCGAAAATGGTTGCACTTACTTGTCGAATGATTCCGTGCATTGTGCCATTTGCAGAATCTTCTCACCTACTTCATGCTGTCGGGGTTGAAGATTGGTTGGCCCCTAGGGAGCACGATGAGTTTTGCAGCAACTAACTCATCGAAAATCTCATCAGCCTTCATCGTATCGAAGGTGACGGGAATGTTCTCTCCTCCCTGGGTTGGCCTTAGAGCCGTTGGCGGCCTCAAAACCTTACATACGTAAGGCTGGCCATCCACAACCAACTCGGCCGCACAGATGGCTGATTGATCAGACAGTTCTTCTTTGGACTTGACTTTATCGGCCCATGATCCAATGGCCGACATGTGTCCATACTGCTTGGGCCGTCTCTCTGCCTTGCTCTCTTCTTCATAGAGCCGCTCTAACCAAGCGGCTTGCCATGCGAGTTGAGACAGGTTGTGGATGTTCAGGGCAGTTAATACATGCTTGAGTCGTGGATTCATATTCTTAATGGCTATTTTGGCAAGCTCATGCTTAGGAAGAGAAATCGAACACTTGCCCTTCAGTTGTTTCAGCCAATTCAGATAATCGGATGCTGATTCAAATGCCCCTTGTTTAACGTCCATGAGGTCTGTCAGACAAACCTCTTAGGCTGGACTATAGAAGCAGTCATGGAAGATCTGCTCTAACTGTTCCCAACTTTTCACAGAATCTTGTAGTAGTGACGCATACCAGGTGAAAGCCAGTCCAGTGAGAGAAAGGCCAAATAGTTGTAGCTTGAAGTAGTGGTTCGTGGCCATTTCCCCACATTAGGCTGTGAATTGGCCTATGTGTTCAACCATTGAACACTCTTTGTCATCCCCAGAAAAGGCAGTAAAATTAGAAGCTTTGTCCCTTGGTAGTGGGTACCTCTGTTCTACCCAGTGAGGATAGGGCTTTCTGTAAATAGGTCGGCTGAGAGGCCATAAATGATCGTCGTACTGGACGGTAATGATGTTGGCAACCATGTCTTACAGATTCGCAGGACCTTGTTGCTGGGCTTGTGCCGATGTAGGAGGCACTTTCACCGGCATCGGCGGTGGAAGAGGAGGCACAACCGCTGGTGGCACTGCCGTTGGAGCGGTCGACTCCGATGGTGCCTGTTGATATCCCCCTTCAACAGGGGTAGCTTGGTATCCCTCGTGCTGTACGGAAGGATATTGTTGGGCCGCCGCATATGCAAGCGGGACTGGTTGACTCCATCTAGGGCCTATGGGACCGCCCAAGATGACAGAGTATCCCGTGGCTTAAGTAGTAGGCATCGGCCAGGGGCCTCAATCACATGTCCCCAACCGTGATAGGCTGCCGATGGGACATAACTCCCAAAATGAATACCTTGATACAGTTCAAAATCGGGGAATCCTTGAGGGGTATACCCCATAGGTGCTTGGTAAATGCCGCTGCTTGCAGCATTGGTAGGAACCGTCGGTACCCCGGGATGAGGTATATCGGTCCCAGCCGTAAAACATCTCTCACTTGGCGCAACCGCGGGCACTATTTATTGTTGCAAATATGCACCCATGGTCTTTAAAAAAGAAGTCCATTGATCAAACACGTATTGGGGGATTAGTCCTCGATAAAAGGAATCCGACGCGTACATGCTTGTCGTAGTTACCCGACTGCTCGTAGCTCTCGGAGGAGGAGGAGGCAGAGGGGTTACTTCCGTATCTCCTCACGAGTTTTCAATGGGCTTTGAATCGGCGTGAAAGACGCGCCAGTGGTACCAATACCTTAGTTGTTATCTTGAGTTGACATCTCTGGAAATTTTGACATCGTCGGTATTCTTCTGCCTAAACGCAGG
>MAYD01768254.1:0-10748 GCA_001909325.1 Ruellia speciosa
TTATAGAGAAACATGTGGGGTGGTATTCATTAGTAACTGAGTGTTTGATTATTAAATGGAAAATGATGCAGGCTTTTACGTATTTTCGCACTGTATGGCAATTACTTGGCAATTTGGCAATGAATCAATTACGCGGAAATGAATCAATTTGCGGAAATCAATTATGCGGAATGAATCAATTGCAGAAATGAATCAATTCAATTTATTCATTTTACACTTGTAATCATCACTTACTATTTACCACCTATTTATTTGAAATTACTAAATGTCACCCAACAGTTTTAATTAAATTCAATTATGCAAATTACTAAGTGTCACCTCTGGCTTTATTAATTATTCTATCAATTAATAAATAATACCCAAAATTTCAAATTAACCCATTTTTATGCGATTAATTTATTCGGTTAAAATTAATTAATTAATCCTAATCCGGTCTAGTAATACGGGGTATTACAATTACCCCCGAATGAAAATCTAGGGCGATGGGATGGCCAACGAGCCCAATGATATGTGAACCGCCAGGTGGAGATCTAGGGCGATGGGCTGGCCAACGAGCCCAGTGGTACCTCAAGGTGAGAGGCCTGGGGCAACGGACTGGCCAATGAGTTCGTAGGTTATGCTAGGCATATTCTGTGCTGCATTTAGGATAGATAGGTTGATGTTAGAATGCATGCATCATTTGCATTACATGGTTTATAACTATTAACCGAACGTCTGGTATGCGACAGTTGAGTTGGTTAACGGTGTTACTTTCTTTACTTTCTATTATTGCGGCTGCCTTGGTTTTGGGGGACCCCTTACTTAGTGTTTGCTGATCCCCGTGTGTATTTACATGTATTCCCGGTACAGATAAAGATTTTGCAGAAGCATCGGGAATTGGGCGAGAGGAAGTAGAGATTGTAAACATTGTCTGTTCTGTCACGCTGTGATCTTTGACCACTTTGTGTATAGTAGTACTATTACTAAGCGGTGGGAATGCGATGTTATTTTTGTAATTATGTTGGTATGTGTTTGTCAACTTGAATTTAGTTCTATAAAGCCTGTGTGTTGCCTTATACTGGTGAGCCTAAATTATCTGGCCACTAGTTTAGGTTAACTAGTATAGCGTGGAGCACCCATTAGATAGGTGAGGGCGTTACATGACCCAATTTGGAGTGCCGTGTGACATTATTTTAGATCGAGATTCATGGTTAATTTCGAGATTTTGGGATGAGATTCAGATGGTGTTTGGCATACATAACATGAGTACAACATGCATCCGATGTCAGATGGGCAGACAAAGCATTATGCTCAGAGCTTGCAGTTTAAATTTTCAAGGGTCGTGGGAGGATCATCTATTGCTAGTAGAATTCTCCTACAACAATAGTTATCATGCGAGTATTCAGATGGCAACGTTCAAGGCACTGTACAGGCGTAGATGTAGGACACCGCTGTGCTAGAGTGACTTTTCCGAGCGAGTAATGGTAGGGCCCAATCTGATTGAGGATACGACGAGGCAGATTCGTGTGATTTAAGCTCGAATGGAGGAAGCACAGGATCGTCAAAAGAGTTACACTGATATGCATCAACGCCAGTGGGAGTATTAGGTCGGAGACAAAATACCATTGCGAGTCTCACCTACAAAGGGGGTAAAACGTTTTGGTATTTTGGATAAGTTGTGTTCATGGTTTATCAGTTCGTACGAGATTACTGAGCGAGTGGGGAAGGTTGCGTATAAGTTGGCTCTACAAACTGAGTTAGGAGAGGTTCACAATGTTTTTTCATATCTCTCAACTGCATCGTTTTATTTCTGACTCGTCAAGGATAGTCATACCTGATGCGATAGATTTGAGCCTAACATAGAGTACGATGAGACCCTGGTTTGTATACTAGACACCCAGGTGCGAGAGTTGCAACATCGTAGTGTACTGATGGTGAAGGTTTTATGGTCTCGGCATGGGCAGGAGGACCTGGGAGACCGAGGATTCTTAGCAAGTAACCCGACTTAGATTTGACTATTCTATCTTGAGGTATTTAATCCTTTCGCTCGTTCTGTTGTATTCACATTTCAAGTACAAAATGTTCTTAAGGGGGGAGAATGTAACATCCCAAAAAATCCTATTCTAATTTCGTATGTAATATCTAGGACTAGGACTCCGTAGGAATTTTGGAGTAACCGAACCGAAAGTGGGCTCGAGTTTGAGCTTTTATAGAGGTAAAATATTATTTTCTTCCTTCCCTCTCTCATTTTGGGTTGTTGGCCGCCCAGCCCAAGACTGTGTGGTCTTGGTGTGTGTTGCGTTTTCTTTGGTTCTAAGTTTTCTAAAATTGGGGAAATGTTGTACTTATCCATATTTTCACCGTATGAACTTATCCTACCTAATTCCGTATCAATATCCTCTCCCCAACACATGAATAAGCTAGTAGGTGAAGTGGAATAAGCTAGTAAGTGAAGTGGAATAAGCTAGTTGGTGTAATCATCTTTAAGTAAAGATTTCGACCATCTCCTTCAGGATTCAACCCTCGACCTCTTCAGGTAATTTGTAGGTCTCATTGCATTGATAATTTCAGACTCTTGAATTTCTGGATTTAAATTTAGAGTTATATTGATAGAGATATTGGCCTCTGAAATTTGTTGTTTCAGTGAATAGCACCTGTTTTGTGGCCATGTTTTCAACCTCTCAGAGACCTCCTTTACCTTCGACTTCTACAGTTAAGTTGTAGAGGGCGACTTCTAGTTTCTAGAACAATTTTTAGATTTTAATTTGAGTTAGAATTGAATAGTGTAGAAGGATTGGAAGTGAGCTGCTTTATTCTTCAATCTAGGGTTTTTGGGCACAAGTCAATTTTTTTTGGACTACTTCTTCTTAGGCAAGGGGTTTGTTTTTACATATACATATTCCACGCATTGAGTTCTTGATCCTGGAATTTTTGCACATATTTTACTCACTAATTTGGGGCTCAAGGTTTGGCCCACGATCGGCGTGGACTGCAGCAGTTTTGATGGCCGCGATTTGATGGTTTGCACGGTCGCGGTGCAGTCCTTGGAAGGGCTGTTAGGGATGCATTTTGGGTGTGGCTGCGGGGTCTATTTGTAGGAGCAATAATTATTTAATTATTGGTTATTTAATTAATTGATTATATATTGGGTATTGCGGTAGACAAGAATTAACTTTACCTGTTTTGTATCTTCGTGCGTGATTTGGGACATAGTGGGATTGTAGGGAAACTTCATCTCACTGATATCAAAATGGTTTTTCACAACTATTGATGTGGTTTACTGTAACACCTCAAAATTTCAAACCATTTTGGCGCGCTACTTCCGTACTAGTGTATTTAAACTATTGGTCAGTTAGCTTAAACTCCCTGATACAAGGCTGAGTCACACAGAAACACATAAGGGTTGCAATCAGTTAATTAAGTCTTACATACATTCCGAAAACGAATACACAAATCATCAAGGCATACGAACAACACATCGTAGTAAAATCTTATAATCACATTCAAAATGTGTATATAACATCATTTAAACATATTCGGGCTACCAGCCCTAATGCAGCCATCCCGTCTAAACCATATCAAGTCTAAACACCAATAACATAATTCAGGATCCAAAGCAATAGAAATCAAAGACAAGAACAACAAGAATATGCATCCTATACAAAAATGTGTCCACTCATACCCCCAATCCCAACTAGTATGCTGCTGCGCCTCCAGGAGGATATGTAAGAAGAAAAGCAAAGGGAGTCAATAAACTGTACTGAGCAAAGGAAAATAGAGTAGGGAAAAATAGGGGAAAACAAGTATGATAAAACAATAAAGGAAAGCAAATAAACAAATAGTCAGGTAATAACATCACATCATCCCATACCGGTGCTTCAACCACATAACATACACAAATGCACGTGATTCATGACCTAACATACATCTATCTACTCTAAATACAATGCAAAGTCTAGGCCGGCACATATCTATAACCCTTGGGCCTCTACCTTTACCGGCAGAACACCCTTGCCTTTACCAGTAGAATACCCCTGCCTTTACAGATAAAATGATATCCCAGAACATGACTTTACCACTATGCCCAAGAAATGCAAATGAACCGTCTCCTGCCTTTACCGGCAGAATAATACCCCTAAACACGACTTTACCACCATGCCTGGGAAATGTAAATGAACTGTACCGACAGTGTCTTGACCGGTCACCCATGGTACTGAACACGACTTTACCGCCATGCCCAAGATAATGCAACTAAACAAGTATATATAACTAGGCAAGGCTTGCCACAGCCACATACAGGCTCATGCACTCGTGCATATCATAATGTCTCAATAAACAGATTACAGGCAACCTAATAACCTAGGTTTACATGCCTCGACCTCTAGCCTATAAGCTTCACACTAAACTGTGTTCATATAATTTAACAACCTATAACCAAGTTCTAGCAAGTTAATTCTGGGCTCAACCATCTCGCTTCTAATGTTTACCAGTCCCTTTCAAGATTCAACATCTCATCTTAAGTTTCAACAATCCATTCTAGGTATCTCGGCAACCTATAATCCAGTTTCAACAACCTAGTTCCAGGTTTTAACCACTCATCTTTGCAATTCAACAATCCCTCAACCAGGATTTCACAGTTCGTCTATAAGTTTCAACCCTTGTTAGTCATGATTCAACTATCCCATCGTCAAGATTCAACATCCATGATCGTATTTCAACAACCTATAACCACATTTTAATCAATTCATTTCAGGTAATCCAACAACCTAGAATCAGGTTTTAATCAATCCATTTCAGGTAATCCAACAACCTATAACTAGGTTTTAATCAATCCATATCTCATGTTTTTAAACCAGAACACCAAAGTTATCATTCAAATAAGCAATCAATAGCAAGGATGGAACATCACACCACAGCCGTACCAGCTGGACACCCGCGGTATTCCATACCACGGAAGAAATAGAAATGCAACCAATAGACCTCGCGGTATTTGGCCCGTGGTTATGCAAAACATCAGATTTCAATACGATGAATCAGAAAGCATGTGAAACAATGAAAATCAGAACTCGATTAATCCGTTGCCTAGATAATTTACGATGTCGAGGGCCAAAAATCGAAGCTTCGACACTAGTCGAATTCAAATTCCACCAAACTGACGATTGAAACCCTAACATTCAAAAAGCCATGATTCCGGGTTTCAAAACCCAACCAAGAACCCAAGAGTCCATGAAATCTAGAATATGAACTTACTTCTATCACCCGGATGGAAGCGATTCACTCGAAATCCTCAATTTGAAACCACGAATGAGAGCACAAGGGACAAGGGGCGCTTGGTAATTCCATCTGGTGCAAATGTGTCTAGAGTTAGGGAAAAAGGGTGGAATCAGATCACAAATGGGCCGGAACCTAATGGGCCTCTCTCGGGCCTCTACGGTATTGACACCGCAGTTGCAGAAACCGCAATCCTAAAACCACGACAACGACAACAACAAAAATGGGGCTTTACATTCCTTCCCCCTTAGGGTCATTTCGTTCTCGAAATCAAACTAGAAAGGAATCAGGAATCAAATCAACAAGAAATTACCTCAGCTCGAGGACTGCAAATCGAAATCCAGACACGTGGCTCGCATCGCCTCCTCGGTCTCCTAGGTGGCATTCTCCCTACCACTCCTCGACCAAAGGACCTTAATCATCCGGACTGTCTTATTCCTCAATACCTTCTCCTTCGCATCAATGACTGACACTGGGTGCTCCTCATACTCGAACTCGAATCCAGTTCAACCTCATTGGGTTCTAGGTATCGGGGCTCAACTTCCCCTTCTTTCCGAATATCCTTACACCCTTGACTGAAGAAACCATCAACCGTACATGATCACCACCCTCAAACTCAAAGCCTCGACGACTGAGATCGGTGTAGCTCTTTTGACGATCATGCACTTTCTTCATACGATCCCGAATCGCTCTCACAACCTCGGCAGTCTACTCAGCCAGATTTGTCCCAATACAATCGACCATGTCCAATCGGTTCTCCCAACTACCCTGAAAATCCAGCAGTACACTTCATTTGTCAGTTCCCTACTAACATTCGACAACTCGTAGCCTAGCTTTCTAGGTTCAACCAATTTTGTGCAATACACCTATCCACATCCCTAAGTGACACCAGGACAATACAACCCCTAATAGAAGTTCTCACTACCCATACTTGCCACCCAACAAGTCACGGAAGAAACCTGGATTCTCCTCAATATCTTCTACATGGAAAGGACATTAGGGAACTCATTCATTAACTTACAACATTCCAAACGCTTAAGCTCAGACATGCCAAGGCCACCAAATGGAGACACCCATCCCAAAATGTGGGATTCTAGCATGCCTTAAGTTATTTAACTTTCCACTTGAAATCAAGATTCAATAGGATTGCAAAGTGATACACAAATCGCCAAATTCAACTTACATGCAGGGTCTGGTTTACATAAAGAGTAGGCATAGCAATTGACATCTGATTAATGCGAATAACATCTCTATGGAGAGCTTAGGCAGTCTATTATGATTATACAGAAGATCATGAAACCCAAATCATAAGGTAAGAACCTCAAAAACTCACCCGAACAGATTGTCGCCGGATCTGCGAGACAGCAACAACATCAACTTCAACAACCCAAGCGACAGGGCAAACAATACTAAAAGATAACCTATAATATACCGTTGGAAAGCTAACACAACGAGGTTTCTGAATATATAAATTCCAACAAGAGATCTTGAAGAATTCGAATGCAGCAGCCCAATAAACACAACCCTACGAATCTGTCAAAAATAGAAATGCACACACAATCGCAAGAAAACCTAAACCCTTGCCTTTTGACGTCGTGGGGGTGTCTTTGAAGCCTTCTAAACATGGGTAAACCCTCAGCCCTCTTAGATTCAAGTCCATGGTCAATGGAATCATCATCTCCATCCGCTCGTTCATTCGATTGTCACAAGATTCATAAGAAAACACAAAGGATCGTCATCCCGATGGATCCAACCGAATAGAGACTTAAAGATTGAAACTTTAACAGGAAAACTTACCTAAGATCGTCGAAATATGCAGCCCTACACCCTTCTTAGAGTTTCCTTCACAGGTCTCCACCTTGTCTTTGTCGATCTGTCTTCAAGGACGCCAGAACAAGCAATCGACCTAATGCCACAAAATGGAAGAGTACTCAGAATACAGTAGGAAGGAACTTGCAATTGGTGCACATGGGCGGAGGCCAAAAGAAGCGAAAGGAGACTTGCTACCCCACTTACGAGATTGTCCGCAATGACTTGCTCCCACATAACCATTGTAACGCCCCGATTCCCATAAACCGGACACGTCACTGCCACACCTAACTTATAAAGGATTCTACGCCGAACCCCTTATAAGCTCGGTGCTCAGGCTAATTAATCATCTACCAATCCTATCAGAGTACGCTGGATTTTCAGGAAAGTGGTCCCCTCCGATCTCAGCTCTCTGTTACTCAGAATAACTAAACACATAGACACGGAATATTATTATATTCTAAATCCAAAGTTCAAGAAGAAAGGAAATTGTCCCACATCGAGACTCGGCTATTTAATACAAGCCGACTAATCTATTACAAGCAAATGGACTCACACCGAGACATTGACCACTAAATACAAGCTAATTCTATACAAGGTTATTATTTCCCGAATAAGCGAATATTAAAACAAGTATTCAAGTAAATTAGATAATAGCAGTGGAATGTAAATCAAAGAAGCAAGTAAAGGAAATCTACTAAGTGATCCTTCAACTCACATAAATACCTGGGAATCCCGAATATTCCCAAGTCCATCTAGAGCTAGAAGTAGATCCTCCAAGCCCTTTATTACCTGCAATGCATAAGCAGTACCATTAGTCATAAAGACTAAGTAAGGATCCACACATCCAATTTAAATAATGCAATTTGGAAATCGTATGAATCCTATAGGAATATCTCCAGTATACTCCCAAGGGTTTATTTGCATGCAACAGTATAATATGTTGTGTATGCAACCTTTAGAAATATGCACTTTAAATCAATGCAAATGTCATGGTCACACAATCCACATAATTCGTCAAATCATCATCGCAATCATGACAACTCTGAACCCCCTGGCGTATCTTTTCAACGCTCACGATGTAACATCCCATGTTACCAGAGTAGTACTTCCGGCGAAGAATAGTGTTTCCGGTGCCGGAAAATGTGTAAAAAATTTTCGCGAAATTAATTATAGAAGAATAATTAATTTTTAAAGGCGCGAAGGATTTTATTGAGAATATTTGGGCTTAAAGGATTCGACGGATCAAATTGAATAAAATAGTTAATTGGGCCCAGTTGGATTAAAAAGCCCAATTACGGATTTAGAAGCCCAATAGCGACAATGGGCGACTTATGGAGAATAATATTTTCCGGGATGGGAAATAAGATATTTAAGACCGCGAGGGGTCAAAATGTGATTTCTGGAAACATCAGGGGTCAGATTGGAATTTCCAAGAAATTGGGTGCTGAAATCGAAGATTTGGAAATATTGAGGACCTGACTGAATTAGATTAGAAGGTTGGGGACTCAATTGAATTAATGAAGAAAGGTTAGGGATTAAATTGGAATTGGGGGAAATTGATTTCTTCGTCAAGGGTTCCCTACCCCGATTTCATTCAGACAGATCGATCGAAGGTTGAGGGTTTCTTCTTCCCCTCTTCCATGTCGATCCTTCGATGTCATCTGTCCCTATCAACCCATCGATCTTTGGCCTTTGTCCAAGACGCGTATGGGGATCGAGAGTCAAGGAATTCGGCGTGGCAGTTCTTATCTTGAGACAGCTGCGATGGTGAAAGGGGATTTGGATTGTGGTATGTCGAACAATTAGAAGGTAAGTCGAACATTTTTAAGTTCTTCTACATCTAAATCTTCGACAAGGGCCTCGCGCGTGAAACCGCGAAGGCCGTGTCGAACATTTAGAAATTGGGGATTTTGGATTTTGGAGCAATTGTGTCGAAGGTTTCTTCGATGGGGGCTTGGGTGGACGGCTCCAGTATATAAGGAGCAACCCCCTCCCCCTTGACATTTTGCTCGTTTGGTGAGGTATTGCTGTGGGTGTTGGAAGCTTTGTTCACTGCCGAAGGGTAAACCCTCAACCCTAAGCTATTCGATTTGGAATTTTTGGTGTTATGGATTAATTGAGGTCTAATATGGAGTCGTAAGACATATTGAATTCATTTACTTGATGTTGGGGTTGTGTTGGTTCTTGACAAAATTGATCTTGGTCTTGTGTTTGGTTATGGTGTTGTTCTTGGTCAGTTTGATGATTCCAGTGATTATGTGGTTGTGTCTCTATCCGATAAATCTTGGTTAGTTTGATTGGTATTGAGCCCGATGATGAGTATGAGGGTTGAGTTGTGATGTGCAACCACCAAAATTAATTTGGTCGGATGGCACATCCGGCTTAAGTTATGTTAATTGGTTTGCTTCTAAGATGAATCTGTTGGAAACCTTAAGCTTGATTGTGCCACCCCAAGCTAGGATGGAGGCACAATCAAGTTAAGGTTAAGGCTGGATCCGGATGTTATTGTTCGGGTTGGGAATCTGTTACTGCTTCAGTTGTGTTACCAGTGCTGTGTTGTCCTGTCCAGTGTGCAATGTTCAATGTATACCTAGTCTGTTATATGGTTCAGAGGATTGAATATGCAGTGTTTCTGTGATCTGTTGCTGTTGCAGTCGTGTGTGTTATTAATGTTATGCTTACAGTTTCAGCGTGAAGGGTATGGTCATGTTTGGTCCTGTCAAAGTGGTATTTGGATTTATGGTTTGCCCGATGAAGATGTAAATCGAGGGCTAGATTGAGAAACTTGTTCCAAACAAATTCCATTTGTTTCCCCTTAAACTTATTAAGGTTGGAGGCATTGGATGTTTGGTTTCATAAGTGCAGTGCTGTGTTGTTTCAGTTCAGTCCGGTTTGGTTGTTATTTTGAACTCCAATATTTGTTTCCCCCTTATTCGACCTATTGGTTTGAATTAAAAAGGGTTTGGAAGCGCTTATTGGAATCCAGGATTAAGTCGATGACGAGATCGAGTCGAGACTGATCTGAGGCTCCCGGAAGTCATATGAATTTGGTTCGATTTGGCTGACCGTTCTGTCCTAGTTGCTGTGTTAGTGCCTGTGTTTGTGTTTTTGCCTGCAAATGTGTTCTTGTTCCCTGGCTGTTGATCTTTGTAAATTAATCAAGTATGGAAATGGACTATTATGAAAGTAGTGTTGTTTGGGCCTCGGTATTGGGTTTTTGGGCTTCAGTGAATAAATTAAGTGATTCAGACAGGAACAGTGACGGGCCGGCAGTTTTGGGCCCCGACAGATTAAATGATTAATTGGCTCTTGGACTGGGCCTCTGTGAATTGGGCCTTGATGAAATAAATTAATTGGTCCAGCAGAAATGGGAACTGATGGATGTTGGGCTTCCAGTTTGGTAAAATAAAAAAATTAGATACTATGGACTGGCAGATTATTGGGCTTGCTGTTTGGACTATGACATAATAAATAAATTCCTTAATTGGGATTTAAGCTAATTGAGGCATTTAATTAATTTTAATAAATTAAATATTTGTTTCCTACGATGATGAGAGGTATGGACATGTGATTGCTTTTGCAGATACTACACTTGAAACCTCTGAGCAGTCCAAACAAATAAAAAGTCAACAAGAAAATAATAATAACAATAATAATAATCTAAGGGATTATTATTAAATTTAAGT
>MAYD01768258.1:0-10675 GCA_001909325.1 Ruellia speciosa
TTGACAATTACTAAATGTCACCTTAAATGACTTATTAAAATTTATAATACTCAGATTACTAAACATCGCCCCCAGACTTTTGTTTTTTTTAAGTTTGGAAACTTTCCGAGATGGCTACGATTTGATTTCCCCGGGCCTCTGATACATCGATAAGGGTCTCAAATAATTATTGGTCACATGTGCATTTTTATTTTCTAAGTGTTGCCCCTAATTACGCGATTAATTAATCCGGTCAACATTAATTAATTTGTTTAATTCCGGTCTAGTAATACAAGGTATTACAAAAGGCCCCATTTGGAAAACACGAGTTATGATTTCTAATTCTGATGATGATGATTATTCTGGATCGATATGGTTATGGTTTCCGCACCGGTTGGGCGAGGCCCTGGCGATTGGGCTGTTGCGATCTTATGAGATTGATGATTGTTGATTGTGCGTGTGGTTTTACTCGAAAGAAACCCTCTGGGGGAGATTTTGTGTGCGTATCATTTCCGACTGACCGTACTGACGCGTGAGTTAATACAAATCCTTAGAGTGGCTTTACGGTATGTGATGCATGACCACTGACTTATGTGCGCATGTGATTCGGCCTGTGTGATGCCATGTGGTTTAGTGTGTTATGAGGGGTTGCGATCCTTGATGATGATCGGAACGCAGTCCCTGTGATTGTGATGATACCCCGGCTGACGGGAAGGGTCTTGGGCAGGCCAGAGAATGACCTCCTTAGGTATACGCACGATAGACATGTTCTGTGTTGCATTTAGGATAGATAGGTGTAGGTTAGGACTCATGCATCACTTGCATTGCATTATTTACTAACTGTTAACTGAACGCCTGGTATGGGACGGGTGAGTTGGTTAACGGTGTTGCTTTCTTTATCTTCTGTTATTGTGACTATTGTGATTTTGGGGGACTACATTCCCAAGCTGATCTTACTCTACTTAGAAGGTCTTTCGGGTCTAAGTTTCAGGTACAGATGACGAGCATGCATAGTCACTTGGGATTGGGCGAGAGGACTGTAGACATTGTAGATCTTGTCTATTTTGTCATCTTGTGATCTTTTAACTGCTTTGTGTATATTAGTACTGTTACTAGGCGTGGGCATGCAGAGTTACTTATGCAATGGTATTGGTGTGTATTTGTCAACATGAACTTGGTCCTATGAACTTATGTGTTTACTACTTTCCTGATATGAAAACATTAAACCCATAATTGGGAACGTTATGTGCCTTGCCTGTACTGTGTGATTGAGTCATACCTGCCTTGTACTGGTGGGTCTAAATTATTTGGTCAATAGTTTAGGTTAACTAGTACCGTGTGGTGCACCCACTGGGAAGGTGGGGGCATTACAGATGGTATCAGAGCCTAGGGCTTGATTAAATTAAAATTTGTATAGACATAGGAAGTGAGGTGTGTGGAGGCTTGGGGTGCATACATGTTTACACTTCTTGCATCATATTACTTGTGCAGTGTTTTGTTGTTGACTCTGACAAGGGATGAGCTAGAGACTGACCTCAGCTACTCTTACCTTAGAATGTCGCATAGGGACATACGTATATCATGTGGGAGGGAACACCCACATAGATGTCCCACTCCGCCACCGGAGTTACTTGGGGGTGGAGTTGGAAAATAGGGCCACAAAGTGGTTAGGATATGAACTCGAAGATATCTTTTTGGGAGCCGCTTGCAAGCATGCGAGGATTGCAGATGAGACTAATAGGGAGCTCCATCGTTTTCTTAAAGACTAACAGCGTGGTAGAGGGAGACAGATGGGTGAGCAAGGGTAGAACTTGGGCCAGGCATTGAGACACAGTGATGAAGTAAATGAAGGGGACCAGGATTTCAGTGATGCCGTCCAAGGAAGAAGGTGGGGAATGCATGGTAATAGGTGCCAGCAGTTAGGGCAACGAAGGGCAGCGTGCCCGATTCCACATATTGTATGGGGACAAGTTAGGAACCGGATACGATGTCATTACTGTTGGGAGTAAGGACATAGCCGTCGGGATTGTCTGAGTTCAGGCGTGATCGGGGGCAATATAGGATCCGTGGCAGAGGTGTGTCATCTCGGGATCAGGGACAGACGAGTGCAGGAAATGCGGGACCCCAATACGATGAACAATGAGGAGGCTGAGTTGTATGGATGGGTCGACACATACTTCTCCCGTTGATGTGTGTTCTGCTTTTATCTTGTTTAATATAGGCATTTCTTCGTTTGTTTATATTCTTGTATGTTGACGTCTGGACCACGGATAGTAGCTTTTGAGTATCTTGTGTGATCAACGAACTTACCTTTCTTACCCTTCCGGTTTCATTTTTGTACTTTATGTTTGTATTCATTTATAGTTTCAGTTAGGGGGAAATACTTTGTGTACCCATGCGATTGTGATTGGGGATTATCCATTTTAAGTGACTTTGAATGTGTTACCCTGTGGGAAGTCAGTGTGATTTTGGGAATGGATTGGGTGCTTGCTTACCGTGCTTAGAGTGATGGTGGGATTCCACGGATTTCCTTTTGTGACTGAGATACCTATATTATATCTCGTTATTCTGTTTATTCCCATTTCCCCTATGTGTTGCATTTGCTGTCTGTTTCACGATTTTCGATTAGGAAGGGTTACTCTATGTACGTATGCGAGGTTTCAGAGTTGGGTAAGGGAATGGCATAACCTTGATAGGATTCCAGTAGTTTTTGAATTCGTTGATGTTTTTCCTGATGAGATTCGGGTTTACCTCCACTTCGTGAGATTGACTTTACAAATGATCTAGTATCGGGTGCTCAGCTAGTATCGAAGGTACCTTACCGTATAACCCTTGCAAAGTTGAAGGAATTACATGTTTAGCTACATGATTTACTAGAGAAGGGCTATATTCAGCCGAGTACCTCACCATGGGGTGCTCCGGTCTTGTTTGTTCGGAAGAAAGATAGGAGTTTATGTTTGTGCATCGATTATCGAAGGTTGAATCAGTTGACTGTAAAGAATAAATACCCATTACCATAGATAGAGGATTTATTCGATCAGTTGAGGGGTGCAACAATTTTCTCTAACATTGACTCGCATTCTTGTTATCATCAAATCCGTATTGCTGAGTCTGACCGTTCGGTCACAACTTTTCGTACTCGATATGGTCATTCCAGTTTACGGTGATGCCATTTGGCGTCACTAATTCTCCTGTTATTTTCATGGATATGATGCATCATGTGTTCCGCCCCTTTCTGGATCACTTTGTTGTCATCTTTATTAATGATATCCTGATATACTTGCCTACACCTCAGGCTCATGAGGTGCACCTGAGATATGTTCTGACTGTCTTATGGGAGCACCAGTTTTACGCTAAGCTCTCGAAATGTGATTCTAGTTAGATCGAGTCTTCTTCTCGGGGCATGTGATTTCAGCAGAGGGTGTGGCAGTAGATCCTGCTAAGGTAGAGGCTATGGTTAGTTGGGTAGCTTCGAAGGATGTATATGAGGTTCGTAGCTTTTTAGGGCTCGTAGGGTACTATCGATGTTTTATCCATCACTTCTCGAGTATAGCTAGGCCTCTAACTCAGTTGTTACGGAAGGATGTTAGATTTCACTAGTTTGCAGAGTGTGAGTCCGCCTTTCAGGAGCTGAAACGGAGATTGACAGAAGCCCCGATCTTAGTATTGCCAGATGATTCATGTGAGTACGATGTGCACACTGATGCTTCATAGCTGGGATTAAGATGTGTCCTAATGCAGAAGGGACACATGATTGCGTATGCCTCGAGACAGTTGAAGCCACCTGAGAAGAACTATTCGGTGCACGACTTAGAGATGGCGGTAGTGATACACACACTCAAGATTTGGCGACATTATGTGTATAGTTCAGTTTGTAGGGTTTACACCGATCACAAGAATCTGAAGTACCTATTCACACAGCGAGACCTGAACAAGAGACAACGCAGATGGTGGAGTTAGTAGTGGATTATGACTTGAAGATTTTATACCAAGAGGGGAAGGCAAACACGATGGCAGAGGCATTAAGTAGAAAGAGGACTAGACTTAATTGGTATGGTTATCATATCATTGAGGATGAGGCAGGCGTTGCATCGAGTAGAGATTGAGGTTGTTACTCGCGGAGGGACTTGGGAGTGTTTAAGGGCGATGACAGTTGTAACTTCCATGCTAGAGGAGATCGCTAAGTACCAGCGACATGACGATCGGATTCGGGAGGTGAGGCATCGAGTAGAGACGGGGCACACATGGACTTTCCAGTTAGATGATTCAGGGGTGCTACGTATGCGAGACCGATATTGTGTTCCATTGGGTCGACCAGAGTTGAGGACTCGTATTCTACAGGATGTTCATAGTATCGTTCATTCAGTGCACTCGGGGGCTATGAAGATGTATAAAGATCTACAACAGACATTTTGGTGGTCGAATATGAAGAGGGAGGTTGCGGATTACGTAGCTAGATGTGAGATCTGTCAGTGAGTGAAGGCCGACCATATGTGTCCGATGGGGTTATTGCAGTCACTACCAGTGCCGGGCTGGAAGTGGGAGTCTGTAGCGATGGACTTTGTGACAGGACTTCCACACACTCGGCAGGGATGTGATACGATTTGGGTAGTAGTAGACCGGTCGACGAAGAGTGTTGTGTTTATACCTATGAGATTGACTTGGTCTATGAAGCAGTTAGCCCATGCACACGTTCGACATGTCGTCACCTGTTTTGGGATCCCGAGGGATATAGTGTCAGATAAAAACTCCTGATTTTGTCGAGATTCTGGGAGGAGGTTCAGGATGCTTTTAGTACGAGTATCAGTATGCATATAGCATGGCATCCCATGTCAGATGGGCAGACAGAGGACACGATCCAGCCTTTAGAAGATATGTTAGGGGCTTGTATCTTGGACTTCCAGGGGTCGTGGGAGGATCGGCTACCATTGGTCGAGTTTTCGTACAACAACAGCTATCACTCTAGTATTCAGATGGCTCCTTTTGAGGTATTGTACGGACACAAGTGCCGAACTCCATTGTGTTGGAATGACTATTCCGAGCGAGTTGTTGTAGGCCCAGTTCCGATAGAGGACACTACTCAGCAGGTCAGCTGATGCCTTGCAAGAAGTTAGGTTTTTAGTCGATGTTTGAAAGAACTTTTTGATCGAATTTGTGAATATTTTGATGTCAATCTATGTAAATGATCAATTTTGAGTTAGATTTGAATACTTGATGCGGTTTACTCTATTTTGTGCGTTGTTTTGCTGTTTTGAGAGGTGCAGGACTAGATTACTAGAGTTTTTGAACTGGAAGAGCTGGGAGCCCCGCGCCTAGGACCAGAACCGCGCATAAGAATGCGCGCAAGGTAGAAACCAGGACTAGAAGTACAAGCGGTCCTGGCGAGCGGTCCTTGAGGACCGCTTGAAGGACCGCTCCCAGTCCAGAATGTCTGACCGAGAGAGACGCGCGGTCCTGTGAGGACCGCTCGAAGGACCGCTCGCTGCGCGACTTAAAGGCCTGAAGTCTGATGTAAGGCCCAGCAGCCAGGAGCGAAGATTCACCTATTTTAGAAGGAGAAACACACGATTTGTAAACAGAAGACACCATACACGAGATAGGTACACTTTTCACATCGATATTCTAAAAAACACACACTCCGGAGCTTTGCGAAGATAGAGATCCCTTCGATCCAAAGATGAATGATTGATAGGTTGTATTTTTCATGCTTTCGTACATTGTTTGCTTGATTTATATGTCTTCAGTTGTTTTTATTCAAGCCATGTGTGGCTAAAAACTTAGTTGGAACCCTAGGGTTTGAGGATTTGTGAATGATGTTTTGAATTCTTTTATTTTCTTCAATTCCAGTTTTAGTTGATTGAATTTAATTGTTGTTGCTGATTCTGGCCATTTCTGCAACTCTATGCATAACCTAATCTAATGTCCGGAAGGAATTAGGATGGGTAATTTAATCAGTTAACGATGTCGGTGGGGGAACTAGGCAAGGGATCCATTGGTTTGCTCGTTTAATGGAAATAATCTAGAAATTCGGAAGAAATCTAGGTTTTATTAATTATTGGGAACTTAGAATTGATTAAAATGTGGATTACGATAGGAAACAATTAATCGGGAACAAATCTCTAAAATCCTAGGGGACCATCTCACCTAATTAGAAATCTTCTGAGCAATCTTTCGAGTAACAACAAATTACAAACATTTTAACAAGCTTTAGTAAATTCATATTTTGATACAAACCAATTCTTGATCTTTTAAATTCCATCTGTTTTCGCTACCAAAGAATTACAATTTAAATTAATTCCAATTAGTCATTTCCCTGTGGATTCGACCTGGATACTCATCCAGTATTACTTGGGACACTGTGCACTTGCAGTTTATTGTGTTGAAAATAAATTGCACGACCAAGTTTTTGGTGCCGTTGCCGGGGATAGGCAGCGGATTAATTTTTATTGTGTTTTTAATAGTCTTTCCCATCTTTTCTTTTTATTATTTCTATTTATTCTTTCTTATCCTTGATTCTTGCTGATTTGGATCTCCATTTAGCAGGTACCTAGTGCATGCGAAGGAGAGGCAAACCACTGGCACCTTTTGATCCAGAGCCTGAACGAACGTTTATATTGAGACGAGCTCATCAGCGGTTAGTGAACGCAATGGAAGGTGACGCAGCCAGAATGGAGGAGGAAAGACTGAGGAGGGGTGGCAACGATGCTAATAATGTCCCACCACCACCTCCTCCAGCTAATAATGTTCGTAATGACCAACCTGAGCAGAATCGGCCTAGACTCTTAAGAGACTATCTTATGCCGACTGAAAACAGGGTCCCCA
Organism: Ruellia speciosa; assembly: GCA_001909325.1. Classification (NCBI taxonomy): domain Eukaryota; kingdom Viridiplantae; phylum Streptophyta; class Magnoliopsida; order Lamiales; family Acanthaceae; genus Ruellia; species Ruellia speciosa. The sequence continues at coordinate 6,802 of MAYD01768258.1, forward strand.
TCCATCAAGGTGGCCTTGTTGCCCCTTTCCATATAGATCCCGCCTTTATCACTATGGTGCAGAACAATCAGTTTGGCGGAAGCACGAATGAAAATTCGAACCTGTATCTGGCAAGGTTTGACAAATTGTGCCAGACGATTAGCATTCAAAGGATTTCTAATAATGATCTGCGACTGAGATTATTCCCATTCTCACTGAGGGACAGAGCGCAGAGTTGGTTAGATTCAGTGGCACCCGGGAGCATTACTACCTGGGAAGAAATGACAAACCGGTTCATGACCAAGTTCTTTCCACCATCCAAGGTCATGCAACTGAGGGCCAAAATTACGGAGTTTAAGCAAAGGGCGGATAAGACCGTAGTAGAAGCTTGGGAAAGGCTTCGAGAGTGCTTAAGAGCATGTCCGTCACATGGTATCGAAGATCCCGCCTTGATCCATATCTTTTATAGAGGCCTTACGGGATAGAGTCACCAATGGATTAATGCCTCAGCTGGAGGCTCTTTAATGGGAAAAACTGCAGATGAGGCAAAACGAATTTTAGATGCATTGGTGGAAGATGCAGAGTTATGGGGGATTGGAGAAAGAATGGCAGCCCCCAAGGCTGGGATGTATGAAGTAGAGGCATCTACGTTGATGGATGCCAAGTTAGACATGCTGGTGAATCAATTGGAAAAACTGGAGGTGGTGATGTCCAAAAAAGAATACTGCAGTTCCTCTAGTTGCCCCACAACTAGCTGCAGAAATTGTGGTGTGTCAATATTGTGGGGGGCCTCACTTCACTCACGAGTGCCCCAATACAGCTAGTGAACAAAATCAGAATGTGGAGGATGTTCAGTACATACAGAATCAGAATTGTGGTCCGATAAACCCGCATACGAACACTCCACAATATCAGTACCAAAGGCAACAAGGACCCCCAGGCTTCCAACAAAGACCCTATTATCAGAACCGGACTGACTATTAGAAGCCCAAAGAAGATAATGATTTGAAGGACATGATGAAGCATCTCATCATGGTCCAGACTGACTCGGCCAAACAAATGAACGAGTATATGACTCGTACTGATGCAGAATTGAAGAATCAGAGGTCGAACTTGATGAATTTGGAGCAGCAAATTGGGAATTTGGCTGCGCAATTTAACCAAAGGAATCCTTGTGCACTCCCAAGTAATACAGAGGTCAATCTAAGAGAGCACTGCAAGGCCATCACTACAAGATCCAGTTTGCCCACTAAGGATCCTGAGCCTACAACGAGGAAATCTGAAATTGAGATAGAAAAGAGTGGGGATGAAGATGAGCAACATCCTGAAGTTGAGGCGGAAGCTAGAATTTCAAAGCCTGAGAAGGTGGTGGAGCCTTATAAGCCACCTTTGCCATATCCTCGACGAGCCCAGCCCTCTCTTGATGAGAAGGCTTTCAGGAAGTTCCTTCAAATCTTCAAGAAATTGGAGATTAACATCCCTTTTGCTGATGCTCTTTTAAACATGCCAAAATATGCTAAATTTATGAAGGATATTCTTTCTCGAAAATGAAGAATTGATTCTGAGTGTTTGTCCATTGTGGGTGAATGCAGCGCATTGATGGAAAAGACACTCCCGGAAAAGATGAAGGATCCTGGGAGGTTTACTATTCCCTGCGTAATCGGAGGTGAGGAATGCAAGAATGCCCTATGCGATTCTGGGGCTAGCATCAACTTGATGCCAATGTCCCTTTATCGTAAGTTGGGCCTTGGTGAAGTGAAGCCAACAAGAATGATCCTGCAGCTGGCGGATCGTACACAAAAAGCCCCCCTTGGCATTCTAGAGGGCGTCTTGGTGAATGTCGATAGGTTTATACTACCTGTTGACTTCGTGATCCTAGATATGGATGAAGATAGAGAGGTACCCCTTATCCTAGGTAGCCCTTTTCTTGCTACGTGTCAAGCTCTTATAGATTATAAGGATGGTACTGTTACCTTACGTATTGGGGATGAACATGTTAGATTTAATGTAAAACATGCTATGAGACAACCCTCACCACTTAATGAAATTTCTTATTGCATGTCTGTGACTGCTGATTTTGAGGATGACTTGTTTTGGGAAGAGTGTTGTGAGTTTTTGCAGGCATTGGAAGCAGAATCAGAGTTGGCCGAGCACACTGGTGCCCAAGCGGTTGGCACGAGCGGTCCTCAAGGACTGCTCGTCGAGGACCGCGAGGATGGCAAGCTTGAACTCACTGGTCAGTGCGCGGTTGGGGGAGCGGTCCTTGAGGACCGCTCCAAGGACCGCGCATCCCTGAACATGGCGGACTGTGGTTTACAGATCAAGGAGGATGTGCCCAAACTTCCCTTACTCTCGACTAAGCTTCCTACTCTCTCTCCTACACTACCTTCTATTAAATCCCCTCCCCAATTAATTTTAAAAGGTCTTCCTTCGCATCTACAATATTTATTTTTAAGGGATTCTAACACTTTGCCTGTTATTATTTCTTCGTTGTTGACAGGTACACAAATTGAGGCATTAACTGAGGTTCTGAAAAAACACATAAGAGCTATTGGATGGACCATAGCTGACATCAAGGGGATCAGCCCCAGTATTTGCATGCATAAAATCCGGCTTGACACTGAGGTCAAGCCAGTGCGACAACCTCAGAGGAGATTGAACCCAAATATGCAAGAAGTGGTAAGGGCTGAAGTTGTGAAATTATTGGATGTTGGGATCATATATCCCATTTCAGACAGCGAGTGGGAGAGCCCGACTCAAGTGGTGCCAAAATAGGGCGGCATCACAGTGACAGAAACAGAGAAGGGTGAACGAGTAGCATCTACACCAGTAACCGGTTGGAGAGTCTGCATTGACTACCGCAGACTGAATGTAGCTACACGTAAGGATCACTTCCCCCTACCATTTGTCGATCAGATGTTGGAGAGAATTGCGGGGCACAATTTCTATTATTTCCTAGATGGGTATTCGGGGTACAACCAGATCCTGATTGCCCCCGAAGACCAGGAAAAGACCACCTTTACCTGCCATTATGGCACTTATGCATACCGCAGAATGCCATTTGGGCTGTGTAATGCCCCAGCTACCTTTCAGAGGTGCATGATGGCCATCTTTTAAGATTTACTTGGAAGAGCTATTGAAATTTTTATGGATGACTTTTCGGTCTTCGGGAAAACATTTGGAGACTGCCTACAAAGTTTGGAATTGGTTTTGCAGAGGTGCAAGGAGACAAATTTGGTACTAAATTGGGAGACGTGCCACTTTATGGTGGCCGAAGGAATCGTTTTAGGGCACTGGATTTCAGAAAAAGGTATTGAAGTGGATCGAGCCAAGGTAAGTTTAATTGAGGATTTGCCACCCCCTACGGATGTGAGAGGTATAAGGGCCTTCCTTGGCCATGCGGGGTTTTATAGGAGATTCATAGCCGGGTTCTCTGCCATTGCCCAGCCCCTTTCAGAATTGACTTGCAAAGACACCCCTTTCGTGTTTGATGAGGGGTGTCACAAAGCCTTTGAGACACTTAAGAGGATGTTGACTACTGCGCCCATTATTCAACCACCAGACTGGAGTCTGCCCTTCAATTTGATGTGTGATGCTAGCGACTTAGCAGTTGGGGCCGTATTGGGACAAAGAAAGGAGAAGCAATTCCATGTTATTTACTATGCTTCAAAGTCCCTAAATGGAGCTCAAAGGAATTATTCGACCACTGAAAAAGAGTTCTTGGCAGTGGTATTCGCCTTTGAGAAGTTTCGATCTTATTTGGTGGGGTCTAAGACGATTGTCCATATGGATCACGCAGCTCTAATATTTTTAATGACAAAAGAGATTTCGAATGTAACATCCCGTGTTACAGTTAAGGAAATTCCGGCACCGGAAAATGTGGAAAAATTTTTCG
>MAYD01768339.1:0-14451 GCA_001909325.1 Ruellia speciosa
AGGAAAATCTCTCGCCAAAGATGCTAGATGGCTAAGTCTCGCATGCCATTCTGTTTTACCTTCTGAATTACTTTAATAAATTTATTTATCATTAAATAACTTCAAATAGTTCAAGTTCCTCCATATTTTGTTGATTAATTAACCCGATTTAATCTAATTAATGCCTAGTAATACGGGATATTACACCTATGAATCCAGTCTCGGCCCAACAACAAGTCGTATGGGGTTGATGTCTTCAGCACAAAGAAGGCGGCAACAACTATGCTTGGCCCAATGGCCACTTTTACCGTGGTTACTTCCATGGCCTCGGTTATAGACCCCGTAAAGCCTACCATCTTTGTTTTGGTGGGCACCAAATCAATTGGATTTTTGCCCAACTTCTGAAAAATATTATACGGCATCACGTTCAGTGCCGTACCATTGTCAATAAACACCCTCTTTAATGGGACGCCATCCACATGGGCCTGAACGTATAAGGCCTTAATGTGTCGACACTCTTCGTAGGTGGGTGCCCTAAATCCTTTGGCCACCGGGATCTCAGCTTCAACCGTAGGAACCTCATCAACTAGACAAGCCCAAGGCTTGTACTCCCCGTACCATGTGGATTCGAAGGATGTATCATCCTCATCATTGGCCATTACGGTGGCCATGTTTATCCCGGCCGGTGGGGGTACTCCCATAGCCGCTCTGAAGGCCTCATCATCGTCGAGGTCCAAGTCTGCGACTAAACTTCTGGCAAGGTCACAATGAACTCCTCTGTGTTTATGCCAATGTGCTCTAAAGGGTTAAGGGTAGTGAACCAAACCTTGCTTGTTGGACATCCAGGTCCTCCTCAAAGTCAAACTCTAGTTCTATTTCAGCCATAGGAATACCCTCGTTGGCCAACGGAAGTCTAGGACTAGCAACGATCTGAACCGCAATAGGTTCTACCGCTTCGGGCGAGATATCCCTTGCATAATCTTCCATGGCCACTACCCTTCTGTTTCTCGGCATGCCGGGCAAAAGATAGTGTTGGCTAGGACCGCTGTGGATATCTCATCGAGGATGGCTAGTGGGGTAAGCTCTTGCCCCACCATTGTTTTTCAGATCCTCGTTAGTCAGAGTGAAGGATTGGTCACACTTAGGACATTTTTGGGAGGTACTGGTCTTGACCTTCCGTAGAAGTACTAACATCCCTTCCGTCAAGATTTCATTCACTGTTGGCAGTTTATCGGCCTTCCCTTGTGGGCAAAGTTGGCCGTATTCTTTCTTTGGTGTTTCGACAGCTGGCTCCTTGTCTTGCCGTTTCAGTATTTGTACTACCTGCTTGTCCTCAACTGAGCTCGGAGCCGAGTCCCTTGGCCATTTATCAGCCTTTAGGGTAGGTGTAGCCATTTCAAGTCATGTATCACCACGGTGACCTTTTGGCTCGGGTGATAATGTTGGATGGCTTTCAATACCTCCGGATTGATGTTTGGAGTCACATCCTTAAACTTAGCCTCCACCGGCTTGGTCTTTTCCAAGGTACCTGTGTTCTTGGCCTCTTTCTCAGCCATTTTCTATCGGTAAGCCGCACAACTTTGTTGGAACCACTGGTACTGTGACCTCGTCATTTCCTCCAGTTGTGACTGTTTTTGCCTAACTGGCACTGGCCTATTAACCTGCTAAGTCCCGGCAAGGGCTGTGTAAGGAATCCTCATCCTAGGGTCATAGACTTCAGCCTTAGGCCACCATTCGTTCTTGGCGTTTACAAGCCTGTTTGACCCTTGGGATCATTTATCTTTACCGCTTTGGGAGCTACCTTTCTCTGTCGTTCGGACCTTAATCACCGGATGGTATAGCTCAATCTTAGTCGCCTTGCTTGCCGGTTGTGACTGTGATAGACGGGCAGCAGCTTTGTTCTTCTACAGGGTAGACTGAGAAGTTTAGGTAGACGATGTTGGCCTGTTCCCTTTGGCTTGGAATGGCCATCGGCTACTACCCTGGTAATCCCTCGGCTGGTCATCGTAGCCGATAGTGAAGACTTTGCCCACCTCGGTCAGGTCGGGTAAGGACCATCCCTTACGGGCATCTCTCAGTAGTCCTATGGCCTTAGTATCGGCCTTTGGTTGTTCAGGGAGTTTCCCTTTCCCCTTATCAGTCTTGGGTTGGTCTGGTACCTTTCCTTTTCCTTTGTTGGACTTGGGAGGTGGTCGTTTTTGTCCATCATCCGGTCCATCTCCTTGGCCAGACGGTTTTGCGAACACCATGCCCATCCCTACCTTAGGGAATGGGTTCTCATCCACTTTTATACGGAACATTTTCAGTCGTCTCGCCTCAAAGGCCCTTTGCAAAGCTTCTCAGAAGTGGTTGCATTTACTTGTTGAATGGTTCTGGGTGTTGTGCCATTTGCAGTATCTTTTCACCCCCCTCATGCTCTCTGGGGTGAATAGCGGTTGGCCCTTGAAGAGCACGATGAGCTTGGCCACTACCAATTCATCGAAGATTTTGTTGGCCTTTGCCGTGTTAAATGTGACCGGCACTCGCTTTTCCCCCGTAACATGCCTGGGTGCAGTCCGTGGCCTCAACGCCTTACAGACATAAGGTCGGCCATCAACAAGTTCGGTAGCGTAGACGACCGTTTGGTCGAACTCCTCTTGGTCCTCAGTAGACTTTCTCCTCAGCTCAGGCTTCCATGGCCGATATGTGTCCATGTTTTCTGAGCCGCCTTTCGGCCCTACTTTCTTCTTCATAAAGTCGTTCTAGACGAGCAGCTCGCCCTTCAAGTTGAGACAAATTTTGGATGTTAAGGGTTGTTAATCCATGTCTAAGCCATGAATTCATATTTTTAACGACTATTTTAGCTAATTCGTGCTCTGGAATTTAAACCAAGCATTTACCCTTTAGTTGTTTCAGCTGATCCAGATAATCGGTCGTTAGTTCTGAGGATCCTTGCTTAACATCCATTAAGTCTAACAAGAAAACCTCTAGAGCTGGACTGTAGAAGCGGTCATGGAATATCTGCTCCATTTGCTCCCAACTTTCCACAGAGTCTGGTGGTAGTGAAGCATACTATGTGAATGCCAGACCTGTAAGAGAAAGGCCAAATAGTTGTAATTTGAAGTAAGAATTGGTGGCCATTTCTCCACATTGGGCCGTGAAACGGCCTATGTGTTCAACCGTTGAACACCCTTTATCATCTTTCGAGAAGACAGTAAAATCAGAGTATCTAACCCTTGGCAACGGGTGCCTCTATATGGGGATAGGGCTTCCGGTACATAGGTCAGCCAAGAGGCCGTAAATGATCGTCGTATTGAACGGCAATGATATTAGGAACCATGTCATGCAAATTGGCATTACCTGGCTGCTAAACTACGTCGGTGCCAGTAGCGAAGGCACGCCCATTGGTGGGACAACCGCTACACTGACCGACTGCGGAGGTGTAGGTTGGAACGGTTGTGGTCCCCCTTCTGCTGGGGCAGCCTGATATCCCCCTTGTGAAACAGGAGGATATTGAAGAGCTGCTGCATACTCTAGCGGGACCTGTTGTGGACCCCATCATGGGGCCATGGGACTGTGTGGCGCAACGTTAAAGCCCATGGCTTGTGGAGTTGGTATTGGCCGTGGGGCATGGTAATGTGGCCCCGGGCCATAATACGGTACCTGTGGGAAATTTCCAAAATGGATCCCCTGATACGGTCCGTAAGTAAGTATCCCTGTGAAGCATATTCCATAGGCATTTGATACACGTAGCCATCATCAGTGCTTGTAGAAGCCACTGTCACCCCTGGATGGGGTGGTTTTATCATAACTGTTAATCGGCCTCCATTGGGCGTAGCCATGGGAACCAACTGCTGTAGAAAGGCACCATGGTCTCTGTAAAAGAGGCACATTGATTATGTACATCATGGGGCATCAGAGCCCTATAATAGGACTCCTATGACTTAGACGTGCCGGCCGTATTCTAACAACCGGCTCCCGAAGGAGCAGGAAGGCTTCGCAAAGAGGCCTCTCCTTCCTCACGAGACCCTACATTTTCTTCCTCCGTTGTGCAAGGCACGCCAGAGGAAGGATAACTTGCATTGTCTCTAGGTGGCACTATAGATGATGTCATTGATGATGAATTGGGTAGCACATGTCTGTAGATAATTTTGCCTGAATGCAAAATAAATGAATTCTCCACAGTGAGACTCGAGAAAGCAACAATGATGGTCAGCGTTGTGTTTTCTCGGCAGCGGAACCAATTTATTGAACGGTTCAGATAACCTACCTGCGGTTTGATAGAGTATGGAGGTAACTTAGAAGCTATTACAATTCGTTAAAAGAAAGCAGTTAAGGAAAGTTGTAAATAAAGTAGTAAAATGCAAATAAAATGTGTAAATTCTATGGTCTACTCGGCGACCCTACTTTTCGATTGAAGACTTAGTATAAATACAAGCTACTAAAATGAAGCAGTTACAAAATTGTAAGTGGAAACGGACTACTACTTACTCCCTTTACTTAATCCTAATAACTGCCATAATGGCCACTAATTATACAACAATTAGGGAAGAAACTGTCACTGAGAGCTCCCATAGTCGTTATCCATGATTGCACATCGGCTCTGCATCGTTGATATTTCTCCTCAGCCCATCCTCCTTGGGCTTGGTTGCTCTTCTCCTTATTTCGGCTGTACCTCGACGGCCCCTACTCCGTATCTTTTGGCCGCTCGCTGCAGCCCATCTTCAAAGCCACTCAGCCGATAACTATCAGCCCCCCTTATGGCCATGACTCGTGGCAGTCACAACCATTATTTTCTTTAGGTGTCAACAACTCCTAAATATGAGAATAAACTATCTACAAAGCTCATGAACATGAGAATAAATTGTTTACAAAACTCTTGGGTAAGAGGATAAATTGTCTAAATATAAAATGCTATGCCCCTTGATATGAGACACAACTGTCTAATATACTTATTTTATTTTTAGTTGTAAGTGAGTTGTGATTAGAAGGGATTGAATTTCCTGAAAATCAGCATACTTTGATAGGAGAGATAATTTAGCCTGAGCACTTTGGCTTACTGTGGGTTTAAGATAGTTATTCTCGATAAGTTGGATGTAGTGGTTGCATTTCTGAATGTAGAGAACATGATTATCACAATCGAGATCAAAGGATCTCAAAGGGATCTCCTCTTTTGCAATGGTGCAAAGGAATTCACTCAAAGAGATCTCCTTTTTTGCAATGGTCCACTATCGAGATTCTACTTTCTCAATGGGATCTCGACGCTCATATTCCAAAAATTTCTAAGTGTTTCTTTTCATACCCTTAACTCTTCATCCATACATCATTTTTCATCAAATTTATCATAATTTTATTTTCTTCAAATTTCTCAACAATGTCATAATTTCATTTGAGTCTAAACTTTCCTTTATTACTAAGAAATTTTCTAACTCTCATAATTATCGTCCTAATATCCAAATCTGATTCCATGTTTATCAATTTGGTCCTTACTAAAAAAAAAAGTTGGTCCATATTCTGGAGAATTTTTTCGATATGATAATACTGGGTATTATATCTTCCACTCACCCCTGCTCTGCCTCCTTCATACATTGCTTGCTTCTTGTTTTCTTCTCTGGTGAATCTCCCTTAAATCTAGATCTAAATTTATGTTTTATTTGCATTTGATGTGTTCTTTTTTTTTCTATGAGCCTGTCTACTCTTTTTGCTTCATTTGGTTCTGGATGAAATCTGGAGTTGGATTGTAACACCCTGTGTTACCAGGCAGGTCAATTGGAAAGAGGTGGCCAATTTCGGATGTCAGAAAATGAGTAAAAAAATTTCGCAAAGTTAATTATAGGAAATAATTAATTTATGATGTGTGGAAAATTTGATTAAGGTTACTTGAGTCGGAAATCAATTGGACTCGATTAACCAGACGACCCAAAGCTCATCAGAAGGGGGTGACACCTGGGAAAAATGAAAGACTAGATTTGGGCATTTTGGTGATTGATTAGAATTGAGTGTGGGGGGTGATATGAATTCCCTCAGTTCACATAATAGGATAAAAAGAAAGTAAGGATAAGAAACAGACTGAATCGAGTATCAAATGTGAGAAATGGTTCAGCCAAGAGGATCGAGAATCGGGTCTTTTGAAAGACTCGATTATGGTAGCCAAATACACGATATACGATACACAATCATGTTGAAGGGTAGATGTTGATACTGCATGAAATGGAGGAAAAAATGGTTAAGGCTGGAAATCGAGAATCAAGAATCGAGTCTTTGTAAAGTCTCGATTGTGGCTGGGAAACTCGATACTCGATTATGGCAGTGTGGATTGGAAAATTGGCTAAGGCAGAATACAAAGAACCTGCAGCAATCCTTGATGAGAATCGAGTGTTGATCTAAATACTCGATTCAGGTGGCAAATACTCGATTAAAGCTAAAGACACTCGACACTCGATCTTGATGAGGAAAGAAGACTTAGTTCTGCGTGGAGCAATGAAGCACTCGATGATGATCGAGAATCGAGTATTAATTAATACTCGATCATGGGCAGACATTCTCGATCATACAGTATTGAAATACTCGATTATCGATTATGAGGCAGGAATACTCGATTATGGTTGTAGCATCTCAATACTCGATTATGCATTGAATGGATCTGAGACAAGTCTGCTGCAAGACTCGATTATAATCGAGAATCGAGTATTAATGAAATACTCGATCATGCAGTTTAAATACTCGATTATCGATTATGTGGTGGCAATACTCGATCATGGCAATTCTCGATTATGCAGTGAAACCTCGATTATGGAATCTCAATTCTCGATCATGCATGCATTCTGAATACTCAATTATCATAGCAATATACTCAATTATAGAGATGAATTCTCGATTCTGCATGGCTGCACCAGGAGGCTAATTCTCGATTATACATTATCACAGATTTAGTTGAGGATAAATTATTCAATACTCGATTACACCATTTATTTGGTGAGTGGATTTCAGTGGCCTATAAATAGGGGGAAACATAGAACACTTTCAGTTCATTTCTCCACTATCATCATCTTCCTCACTTCATAAAAAATCCTCCTGGTTCCAAGGGGAAACTCTGCCCGATTCTCAACTGATCTTTGAAGGGATCTGGAAACAAATTACAGATTCTTGTTCCTCTCATCAAGGTGAGTTGAATGCACGGTTTTGTTTTGACATGTATCTGGATTTAGAGTTTGGAGTTTTGAACAGCTTCTAATTGTTACAGTTTTGGGGAAATTGTTGGAGTTTTGAAGAAGACCGACCATAGAGTTGAGCCATCCTCTTCAAGGTGAGAATGATTCACAACCTTGTTTCAACGTGCATGAACTTTGGGAATTTTGGATGTGAGACAGCCGGGTGTTGATGTTGTTTAGTATCAATTTGAATTGTTGCATGTTGAACAACCCCCTTGAATTGGTAACTTTGGAATTAATAATGGTTTGAATAGATGTGGGGTATTGAGAATGGCCGAATGTCAGTATGGTTTTGGGATGGAATTCGAACATGGATTTGTTAATTTGGGCATAAGGAAAAATGAAGTGTCATATTGTTCTTGATGACCTTCAAATTGTTCTTGGCAAAAAGACCCATTTGACCTTTCTTGAATAAGCAAAGTGGTGGAAAAGATCTTAGTGGAAAGTAGTTAAAATCCACTAAGTCTTGTTTTGGAGTCTAGAGTTTCAAGTACAAAAATAGTAATAATTAGAAAAAATTATTACTTACGTCTCGGCTTTTCGAATCAGTAATTAATCAATGTTTTTCCGACATGATTACAGAATCATTTGTCAGTGAAATCAGTGGTTTGAAGCAGTATCAGCATAATCAGTATCCAGTAAAGATACAGAAAACTGTTGATAATGGTAAGGACTTACACCAGGCAGCCATAAGACCCAACAATGTGCCTAGGGACCAGAAGCCTTAGACAGTCCTAGGACATACTTGTTACTGTTTTCTTCGCATTATTTGAATTATGTTATTTAAATTCTGCGAACTGTTGATGTGCCTATTATATGTTCATTTCAATATGCCTGCATGCTCTTATGTGAATTGCATGTCATTGCATTTAATGAACCTAATATGTAATTGGACAGGCATGTAATTTGGTTAAGCTCTTCAGTGTCGAACAAGTGACGGTTAATTCATTGTCTCGGGCTGAGTTGTGGCAAATCAAAAAGTGGAAACCAACGTGATAATTAATGATGACTTAATCATCACATTAAATTGGATAATCACGTAAAGCGAAAGATAGAGTGACGACCAATTTCCTTGTGGGTTGATCGCCATAGGTTTCAAAATCCACCTGCGTGAAGCTTGCTTTTCGCGTTACGTTTAGCCTGTTCCACTCCTCGGGGTCGCTCCCTCAAATGAGGTTTACCGGTAATTTAGGAATAGAGAAGGAGAAGGTGTCGGTGGATCCCGCCCCTTTTTCTAGTTTAATACTTTGGTGTTTGGTCTGCAGATCGGTGGATCCCCATCCGGCCACCACTTCAATATATCTTTGCTCTTGGCAGCGGGACGGTCGGTGGAAGCCGCTCACTGCTCCAATGGTCTTGGTCTTTACTCACTTTATTTATGTTAGGTGCTATGTTATGCATAACTGTTTAGCTTGGTTATTGCTTTTCAGTTGTATGCATGGTTTTATCTTGTGTGCTTGTGGCTACTTGCATACTTGATGGTTTTACATTATGCTTTGCATCGAGTATTGCATTCACGACTTGGTTGATTATTTATGCATTCCTTAAAATGCATGGGAATTTATGCATGTTTTCAAGGCATGGTTTTCTTTTAAACACTTGCATGGATTTGATTAAGTTTGCATTGGATTTTAAACCCTCTGAGTGCATTATGGATATGACATCAGGGTGGAACTCATCTCATGTTCATGCTCATATCTATATTTGTGTATGTTCCGCGTAAAACCCGGTTTTACAGGTGAATTTTAATCCGGATTTAATTGGAAATTAGACAGGATTAATTAAGGAAAACCCCGGAATTCTGTGAGAATTTTTCGCGAATTAAATTATCAAGGGATAATTAATTCTGGTATGCGAAATTAAGGGGAACAAATCGGATGATCAGATTTTGTCGACGTCGCCTTGGATTAAATTAATTTGGAAAAGAAAATCCAAATTAATAAAATTGGACTTTGGCCTAATTAAATTAAATTAGATGGAATCTAATTTAATTAAGGATGAACAGTGAGCAGGGGGCGACATTTGGTAATCAGGGGGCGACACCTGAAAATTGGACTGAAGAAAAATGATGAGTGATTATCGAGAAATAGTCCGAAGAAAATTAACGAAAAATTAAAGGATAAGGCAGAATTGAGGAAAAGATAGAAAATGCAAGAGGAGCATTTTCGCATTTACGCACTACTTTCGCATTTTAAGGAATGCAAAAATGCGTAAGTGGCAGGAAGAGATGCGGAATGCGAAAGTGGCAGTCAGCATTTGTGCAGGTGGAAGCATTATCGCATTATTTACGCATCTTGGAAAGATGCGATAATGCGAAACTGAGGGGTAGAACGCGTAAATGCTGAAAGATGCGATGCGGAGGAATGCGAAGATGCGTAATAACGCGTAAGAATGCGAAAATGCGTAAATGTACAGGAAGTATGCGATAGTAAGGCATGAGGCAGTAAGGATGTAATCCTTAGGCAGACTATCGCACATCGCATCTTTTAAAAGATGCGATGTCCGATTATTGTGAAGGGAGGTATGCGATTATGATGCAGGGGCTAAGATGCGATAGTGAGACAGATTATGCGAGATGCGATATTAATGCATGGTTCTGGTTCTCGATTATTAACAGCATTTTCAGATACTCGTTTTCACTTCCATTTTCATCTAGAATTTGGAACCCGACCCGGTTGGATTTGTGTATAAATATACACACTTAGACATTTCAGTTTCATTGTTCATCTTCTTCATTCCAGTTCCAGACCCCATCTTCCATTTTTCTCGGTTACTGTTCACAGTGAGCTTATAGCTCCATTTTCATCGATCAAATCTTGGAATTTTCGGAATCCAACACCAGATCTTTCTTTCCCATGTTAAGGTAAACCTTTTCTGTGGTTTAAAATTCGGATTTAGTTAATTTTTCGTAAACCCATGTTCTTGAGCACTGTTTATGAACCCTAAGTTAATTTTTGTTCCAATGGGGTTTTGGACTTAACAAATGGGTTTAATATGTTGTTTTGGACATAATAAACTTGGTTTTGAACTTAAAATCAAGACTTGTTCAAATGGGATTATTGTTGCTGTTAAAGTCGATTCATGGCTGTGTTTTGGGCTTAAAGTGTTTTCAAACCCTTTGAATGTTTTAAATGAATCCAAAGACTCGTAAGATTGATTTTAATCAAATCCCAACAAATTGTGAAAATTGGAATTTTGGCATTTTGCGTTTAAATGAACAGCCGGTTGGGGGCTGTAGATTTAGAATTTGGAAATTGTTTTGATTCAAGTCCAATGACTTGATAAATTTAATGGACTTTGCAATTAAATTTGTTGCACCGATTCCAAGTGATTCTAACGTGGGATTTGGGAATGTAACAAGTCCAAAGACTTGTTGAGATTTTGAATTCAATATGATTCAAATTAATTTTGGGATCCAATAATCCTAAAGGTGATTTTATAAAATTATAAGTCCAATGACTTATTCTCAATTTAATGGGATTTTTATTCCATTTAAATATTTTGGGCATGATGGATTTGGTAAATGTTTTAATATTTCCTTAGGGAAATATAAATGTTTTGATGGAATGGGTATTCATCTTGAATGTCATTAAGCCCTTTGGTAATAGAAATTTATTTCAAATTATATTTTGAGTTGGATAATTGATTTAAAGATCAAAGGATTTACTTGGTTTCAACCATTTATTTTTAAAAAAATAAATTAGACCAAGGTTTTCTTTAAAAACCAACTCAAGGGATTTTCTTAAGGCCAAAGCCTTAAAAGGATACTTGTGGATGATTTCGAAATTCCAAAGTTTAATTGTAATTCACATTAATGCCTTTCATTAAATTTGTTTTAATAAATTTATTGGGCAATCGTGTGAGCAATAGTACGAATATTCTAGCATGAATATTCTTGGGACGATTGAGAGGACTTAATCAATACTCTCATCGTTGCACATTCCTATGGACCTAATCGTGATTTAGAATTTCTTTGCAATGTGCAAAGGAATTACAACAGTATGACCATAGGATGGTGGACTTAATTATCCCTAGACATTCGGTTTAATGTCTATAATCTTTTGAGATTATGAATAAATGGATGATTGTTGTGTGGTTTTGTGTCTAGTGGTTGAAGTTCCCGGTGAGAACTTGGACACAAGGTTTGAGCTAGAGTCTCAATTGATCAAGTGATCAAAATAGAGTTTGAAACCAGTAGAGTTTCAGAAGACTGTAGATATTGGTAAGGATCTCTACACTCGGGCAACCATAAGTCTCATTAATCATTAAAATGTCGATTTCTAATTGGTTGGGCAAATTTAAATACTTGCGCGTATTTATTTATTTACCTCTATGATTGGATGACATATTGATGATTTATTGATTGTCTTGTCTGCGTTGAGCACTTGGTAATTGTTTAATTGCCGCAGCCTATGTGACTGTGATTACTTGTGCATTGAGCATGCCTGGTATGGTCAAATTTGAGATAGTGATATCTCTTAGTTTCTTTTACGGCTTCTTCCGTGCGCGTGTACTTTGAGACGGTCTTCTCACTTGTACCGTGTGGGAGTTCACCCTGGTTGCTGCATGTTTCGGTGTGTGTGTACCAGTTGTACCGCACTGGAACTTGCGTAGTTAAATCCTGAGTTTCACCACGTTGTGAAGCACGCTAAGTGGGTTCTACCTTAGCTATGCCGCATGGTGCGGATGTGTGATGGGTATTGTCCTAAGATGTTCCGCAACTGTAGAGTGGCTTAGGTAATCTATTCTGCATGGGTGCCATTGGGAGCTTGTGAGCGTTGAAAGGATATGCCAGGGGGTTTAGGGTGACCATTGTGTGTTGTTGTTGTTGTGTGTTGCATTGGATTTAAAGTGCATCGCTTTAAAATATGCATTCACAATTTTATTATCCTATTGTATGTTTTCGAACTAACCCCTTTGGCGGATATGTTGAAGATATTCCCAATTGGGTCATGCGATTTCTAAATTGCATTAATTGGCATGTGAGACCTTACTTAGTCCTTGTGACTAACGATACTGCTCATGTATCGCAGGTGATCAAGGCTTTGAGGATTTACCTTCAGCCCTAGAAGGACTTGGGAACAAGGGGGTTCCTAGGTATCGATGTAAGGTTGATGGAGTTTATTTAATTTCCTTATGTGTCTTACGTGATTTAATTCCGCTGCAACTATTATTATTATTATTATTATTATTATTATTATTATTATTTCTATTGTTTCATTCCTTTGTAATATCAATGTAATTCATTGGAGTTGAAATGTATAGAATCGACTTGTATTTAGTGGCCGATGTCTCGGTGTGAGACCATTCGAATGTAATAGTATAGTTGAACTTGGCCTGTAATTTAATTTTGTGTCAATGTGTTAGTTTTTATTCTGAGTTGTGAAGAGAGCGGGGATCAGAGGGGACCAGCTTCCTGAAATCTCGTGTACTCTGATAGGTTGTTAGAGAATTTAGTTGCCTGATCACCGAGCTTATGGGAGGTTAGGTGTAGAACTTCTTATAAGTTAGGTGTGGCATAACGTTTCCGTACGTGGAAAAACGGGGCATTACAGGTACTTAGTCTTCTCGACTAAGCTGTGCTTGCTTGTGCAGATGGCGAAGTGCCGGGGGATGTACTTCCCGACCGTGGAGCATACCAGGCGAGGCGTTGCCTCGAGGGATGTGAGTATGAGAGTACTCGTAGGTTGCATTTGCATGATTTACTTTCGCGCACTGAACTCTTTATCCGGTAATGGCTTGTATTAAATAGCCATGTCCCGGACGTGGGACCTCTCTTGTATTTTGACTACTTGGCTCTGGAATGTATTAGTAATTAGTTTACCTTCCGCTCTTGCATGTCTGTGTTTTAATATGTTGAGCTACGATCAAAGGGGACTAGCTTCCTAAAATTCAGCGTAACTCTGATAGGATTAGACAATTTGTTCAGCCTGAGCACCGAGCTTACCAAGGGTTAGGCCATAGAACATCGGTAAGTTAGGTGTGGCGGTAACACTTTCCAGTATGGAAAATCGGGGTGTTACATGGATGATGTTATTCGTGGGATAGATGTTTTTGTTTGGGGATGAAGTGCAGCACTAGTGGATGAACAACAGCGGTGGTGGTATCTATCAGTGGGGAGTGGTGTTGGGATTGTTAGTGAAATTAAGATTTGTAAACAATGATCTCTGTATTCTAAATAATCAAATATGGTAACCATTACAAATAATTTTATTTTATTTTTTAATATAAACGGGAGAGATACTCCATTTAAATTAACTGCATATAGTAAGTAAGTAGCACAAGATTGTCAAAATACAAGATTGAGGGGGAATTAAATTATGAAACCTCTTGATACCCAACCCCTCCTCCTTCCCCCCCCCCCCCCCAAAAAAAAGGAAAATTAGAATTAAAAAAATACCTCCTTATATGATGTCAACCCCTGTCCAAAAAATATTAAAGATTCCCCCTCACCCCAACTTTTTAGTGTGAAGGTACACTCTTATGTTTTTGTATACCACGAATAATTATTGATCACACACAAAATTAGGGATGTCAACTAGTATGGGGCCTGCCACCATTCCGTTGGGCCACAGCCATCCCTGCCCTCGTTTGTACATGGGATGGGTGACCCACGAATATTATTTTAAAAAATAAAAAGAATAAATTAATTAAAATTAAAATTTGTAATATATATATATAAATTTTGTATAAAAGTAACAATACAAATAACAAATAAAATTAATAATATCAATAAAATATAAAAATTGTGATAAATACACTTTAAATTAAATATATTATCTATATTTTATTAAAAGGACAATAAAAAATATTACATATATTATAAAAATAAAAAATTAAAAGTGGGTGGCACGCGACGGGGGATAGTCTATCGGCCACCCGCCCTATTTGAGTAACGGGTGGGAAAACCCCCACCCATCCCATCTGACACCCATAGGTGTCTATATCCATTACCATCCCTATGCAAGATCTATATGAGAGTTGTAATATGTGTATACAGAAATATCACACTATATATACTTAAATTACTTTGAATTGGTAAATTTATCTATCATATTTATACAAGATATGTATAGCGTTTATACACAATATATACCACTTTATAATAATTTAACATATATCATGCATGTGTATATACCAACTTACTTTTTTATCAAATGAGTGGACAAATTTAAATATTTTTCTCAACGATTGGAGCATCATTTCGATATAGTTAAGTTGCTGATTATAAAATAATCAACAGGACTGATTTTTAACAGTTGATTTTTCGCTATACATTAAG
>MAYD01768340.1:0-21086 GCA_001909325.1 Ruellia speciosa
GGCTATGGCGGACTGGCAACCGAGGCAAGGCCATATTGATCTGGCGGGATAGGCCAGAGCCATGAATGGACTGGCATATTTAAGTCATGATAGAAAGATCTGGCAACCAGGATCAAGGCCATGTTAGGGGAGTAAGTGGACGAATTCCTTCACGGTACTCCGTGGGCTTAACCACTATATGTTCTGTAGTTGTTGACTTGGTATCCAAGTCATGATCATGGGGCCTGGCATGTAGGTCAAGATCCTGTCGGCCGGACATACAAGTCGAGACCACAATGGCCTGGCAAAAGGTAGACCAGACCAAATAGCCTGGCATATTATTCTAGTCGAAGCTCTGTCGGACTGGCAACCGAGTCAAGGCCATAGTGGACTGGCAATCATGTTCAGTGCCGTGATGATCTGGTAGGATAAAGTCAAGGCCACGATGATCTGGTACTTGGGGCAGGGTCACGACTAGGGAACTCACAGTATTATTCTTGGACTCCGTGTATGTTCATGATGACTGTCGTATATATATATATATATATATATGCATATATGGTGACTGATATGTAATCATGAACCTGTTCTATATATGTATATATATGTGTGGAGGGTTGTTGACTTAATACCTGATAATGACCCTGTGACCATGAATAGTAAGTCGAGGTTCTGTCCGTAGACTTGTGGTTATGATGTTATACTGGAACCGGGAATCCGTATAAAGTCCCGGTAGGCTTAGATATAGGTTGGACTCAACCTATGATTCGGTAAAAGTGGACTTAATGAAAAGATTGGAACAAGGATATTACCCGATATGTATAGCCTAGGTAGGCTATGATACCGTGAGGGGTATGTACGCCGGATGAGCGTGATTATTCTCGTGGGTTAGCCAATCCATGTATCCATATCCTAGCAACGATTTGCAGGTGATTACTCGCCGGACCCTAGGCAAGGTGCTGCCGAACCATAGGCGAGGTTCTGCCAGATCATAGGCAGGGATTTCGGGTAGGTTCCTAGTTGCGCCCTGGAGGGTGATGAGATGCCGTTACCTTGGGTTGATGACCTGGTCCTGTGGCAGGTTGATGTAGGGGACCCGGTCCTGTGGTTTAGCAGGTGGATATAGGGTTGCCAGGTCCTGCGATATAACACAGGTGGATATAGGGTCGGAACGATATCCCCTGGAGGGTGACGTGCAGTTACCTTGGGTTGCTGGAACTCTATCCTATAGGTTTAGATGCCGGCTTAGGCATACATTGCATGAGCATATAGGTTAGGTGTATGTTGCATTGTGGTTGAAGCGCCGGTATGGGATGGCGTGATGCTTTATTCTATTGCTTATCCATTATTGCATCTAGGATAGATAGGTGTATGCTAGGTAATACATCACGTGCACTTGTGGATGTTCTATGTGGATGTTCTGTATGAATGCTCTATGTGGATGCCTTGTGTGGAGGAATGCTGGTTTGATGGTGTGATGAATTATTCTTATGCGCCGTTATGATTTATGCTTATCCCCTACTACCCCTACTCATGTATCCCTTGCTCAGTACTCGGTACTGACCCCTTGTATGTGCTTGTGTGTGTAGATACTTCTGGAGACACCGCTGCAGGCCGGGACTGGGGATTGAGCGGACTATAATAAAATAAGAACATTCGGTTATGTAAAATATTTTGTACCTCAGATGGATCTCTATAACTATTCTCTTGGTTAATGACAATTACTTTTGATAATTGTTCTGGCAAGGAAGATGCGTACGCCTTGTATTAGAACGTTTAGGCTGACTGGCCACCAGTCTAAGCGGGCTAATACGGCGGTAACGCTGCCCAAAGGCTTATGAATTTGGGGGCGTTACAAATCTGGACTGGCTTCTCCTCATAAGCCAAATTCTCATCCAGTCCCGAAGTTTCTGCCTACACCACAAGTGTAAGGTCCTTCTCCGATTTGTGAAGAGCGAGAGCTAGGTCGATCAATTCCTGTTCTATTAGTTCTTCGCATGTTCCCCCTATTCGCTTGTATGTTGCTGGTCCAGCCTTTTCCAACTCCTGCAATCACTTCGCCCTGTACTTCTCGCCAAAACTCTTGCTCTGTTTTCTTAGTCCCATCTCGCTTAAACCATGAGACCTTCTCTTTTTTGGGCTTTTGGCTTTTAGATGCCTTTGCTGCCTTCTTTGCTTATTCTCTTGTGAGTATTACCTGTAACCCTGTTGGAGTTCCTTGTTCTTGTGCCTTTTGCTTCGCAGAATCATTGAGTTGCTTTTGTTTCCCTTTTCCGGGACCTGTAATCCAAGCATCAGATTTGGGTGGTATCTTATTTTCCCAAAGGAAATCAAGTACTTTAAATCCAAACCACCAAGTAGAAAGGGGATTGTTTTGCAATAATCGTGCGTATCCTTGCAACTCTTCAATAGTTAAAGTGGATTCAGGGTGATATATCAAATAGGCAATAGGATCAAAATGTGGAGTCCTTACAATCTTTTCTCTCCCTTCCCTTCCTTCTTCAAACTGCGGATTAGGGTTTGGGTTCGAGGATGAGGACTCCATTGAAAGAAGTTGTTTTTGATTCAAGGGTTTCAAAATTTTAAAATGGGTCTCAAAAGTTTCAAAAGGGTTTCAAACCCTAAGGGATTTGCAAAAGAAAAACTCATATTTCACAAAAAGAACACAGATTGAAAGAACCCTTACCTCAAATCGATCCTTTAAAAAAAGTCAGAAGTTATGCTCGAATTTGCAGAAAAAAGCTTGAGAGAAAAACGGTTTCTTAAAAATGATTTTGCTTATGCATAATGGGGAAGAAAGTGGGAATTCTAAAAGGTGGGACTTTCATAGTCTAGGTTAGACGTGATTGAAAAGATGTCTGTCTTTTTGAATTTTGAAATGTTCGAGGAAAAACTGCCTATCCCGCCCAAATGGGGAGGATAGTGTAGGATGGTGTAGTGCACCATGTGGTTGCACCAGTTCGCCTTGGTTGCATTTGCTTTAAGACTCGCCAAGCCCTTTTCCTTTGTCTCCTTCGCCATAAAATCGCTTGCAAGTTAAGGAGAGAAATAAAAGTGAAATAGAAAAGAAAGGAAATGCAAAAATAAAATGCGGTTCACCCCCCGAGCATTTTATTTTTGGCGAGTCGTTAAATCGACTCAAGGTTCGCTTCTTTTAAACAGTATGCAAGGAGATGGTTTCAATCTCCTTCACTTTTACTTTCAAGTAATGCTTTAACCTGTGTCCATTTACCAAAAAACCCTCTTGTTGCGAAGGATCTCTAATCTTGATCGCTCCACTTGGGTATACTTCTTCGATTACAAAAATCCAGACCACCTCGTTCTTAGCTTTCTAGGAAATAACTTCAAACACGAATTGAAAAGGAGGACCCTTTCACCTACTTGAAATTCCTTGAGCTTGAGCTTTCTATCATGGATCGCCTTGGCTCTCTCTTCATAATTCTTAGCATTCTCAAATGCCTTTAGGTGAAATTGCCCGATTTCAGCTAAATCGATCTTTCTCTTCTCCTGGGCTAATTTAATATCGAAGTTGAGGAACTTCAACGCATGGTACACTTTATGCTTTAGTTCTAATGGAAAATGGCAGGCCTTTCCAAAGACCAATTGATAAGGTGACATGCCTATAGCGGTCTTGAGGGAAGTCCCTTATGCCCAGAGTGCATCATCCAGTTTTTTCGCCCAATCCTTACGGCTTTGCCCAACAGTTGCTTTCAGGATGTGTTTTAGCTCGCGATTGCTAACTTCTACCTGTCCATTCACTTAAGGATGATAGGGAGTGGTGATCATGCGATGTACATTTTATTTTCTTAGAAGTGCAGCAAACCATTGATTTCTGAAATGGGTTCCTCCATCGTTGATAATGGCTCATGGGCAATCAAAGCGAGTGAAGATATTCTTCTACACGAACTTAATCACCTGTTTGGAGTCATTGGTAGGTGAGGCAGCTGCCTCAACCCATTTGGACACATAATCCACAGCAACAAAGATGTACTAGTTCCCGAAGGAAGGTGGGAAAGGCCCTATGAAGTCAATCCCCAAGACATCAAATAAGTCGACCTCCAGAATAGGTCGATGTGGCATCTCATCTTTTCACCCCAAGTTCCATTCTTTGATATACGTCACAGCTATTGGCGAATTTCTGAGCATCTTGGTAGAGTGTTAGCCAGTAGAAAGCACACTGCAGAACTTTAAAGGCAGTTCTATTTGAGGCAAAGTGTCCTCCAGTCAGTCTTCCATGGCATTTCTTTAGGATTACTTCTTGTTCGCACTCAGGGACACATAAGTGAATCACTCCATCACCTCTAATATGGAACAAATAAGGCTCCTTCCAGAAATAATGTCTGGCATTACTTAGGAACCTTTTTTGCTTTTAGTAGTCGAATTCGCTTGGTACAATTCCACTTGCCAAGTAGTTCGTAATATCGGGAACCATGGTGCTTTGCTAAAGGATATGGTAGCAAAGAGTTTCTCATGCGGAAAGGTCTCTATGATCTCGCCTTTCTCTTGGTCGATTATCCCGGTTAGATAGTCTGCCACAGGGTTATCTTGCCCTTTTCTGTCTTTAACTTCTATGTTGAACTCTTGAAGTAATAGGACCCATCTGATTAGCCTAGGCTTTGTGTCCTTCTTTCTCAGCAACTGTTTGCTGGCAACATGATCAGTGTGAATTGTAGTGCGCAAACCCACTAAGTATTGGCGAAACATTTTGAAGCAATAAACCACTGCCAAAAGTTCCTTTTCAGTGGTGGAGTAGTTTCGTTGGGCGTCATTAAACGACTTACTTGCGTAGTAGATAGCATAAAATTTGCCATCTTTCTCGTAACTAAGGACCAGTCCTGCAGCATGCTCGCTTACATCACACATAAGCTCGAAAGGCAGCGACCAATGTGGTGCTTGAATGATCGAGGCTAATACCATCTTTTCTTTAAGTAAGTTGAAGGCTTCTTGACACTGCAAAGTCCAAGCGAACTCCGCATCTTTGCATAATAGGTCAGTGAGTGGCTTAGCGATCTTGCTGAAGTCCTTTATGAATCGCTTGTAGAACCTTGAATGGCCAGGAAGGTGCGAACCCTTTTTACATCAATAGGCGGTGGGAGATCAGCAATGATGCTTATCTTTGCTCGGTCAATTTCAATGCCTTGTTGGGATATTTGTGTCCCAAAACTATGCCTTTGCTTACCATGAAGTGACATTTTTCCTAGTTTAAAACCAATTTTGATTCGCGGCATTTGACGAGCACTTTCCTCCGGTTGTTTAAGCATACATTTGGTTGTTTAAGCATACTTCAAAAGTACTCCCAAAGATTGGGAAGTCATCTATAAATATTTCAATGCAGTCTTCAAGTAGCTCAGAGAAGATAAAGTACATACAACCCTGAAATGTGGCTGGAGCATTGCAAAGGCCAAAAGGCATTTGCTTGTAAGCGAAGATGCCATGGGGACAAGTGAAGGTTGTCTTTCCTGGTCCTGAGGAGAGATCGCTATTTGATAGTAGCCAGAATAACCATCCAGAAAAATAATAAAATGCGTGGCCAGTGAGTCGCTCAAGCACCTGATCAAGGAAAGGAAGTGAGAAGTAATCGTTCCTGGTGGTTGTATTGAGCTTTTTGTAGTCGATGCACGTTCACCACAATTTGATTGGTCTGGTGGCAATCAGCTTACCCTTTTCATTCGCTTCAAGTGCAATTCCTCCCTTTTTAGGGACCACTTACACAAGGCTGACCCATTTGCCGTCGCTAATGGGATAGATAATTCCAGCATCAAGTAGTTTGATTACTTCCTTCTTTACAACCTCTTGCATGTGAGGGTTCAGTCGCCTCTGAGGTTGCCTGCATGGCTTAAAATTATCTTCCATCGAAATGTTGTGCATGCACATAGCGGGGTTTATTCCTTATATATCCTTCACTGACCATGCAATGGCTTCCTTTTCTTCCTTCAACAAGTTTACTAGTTCATCCTTTTGTGCCTTAGTTAGACCTTTGGCAACAATGACTGGGAGGGTCCGATCTTTGCCAAGGAACTTGTACTCCAAATGCTCAGGGAGTTCTTTGAGCCCATCCTTCTCTTAGGGGGCAACCCCTCACACTTAAGAGGCTGCTCACTCTGTTCGCTTTGATCTTTCTCTTTAGCCTTTTTCCAGTTGCTTCAATTCTTCCGAGAGTTCTTCAGCTGCATCTTCTAGGGTATCCATTTTGGCGAGCCATTTTGTATCATTCTGGTCAGGGTGTCTTATTGATCTAGTGACATCAAAGCAGATGGTTTCATCGCCAAACTTCAATTGGAGTCCACCACTGTCGAAATCTATGCTCGTTCTAGAGTGGTGAGGAAAGGTCTCCCCTAAATGATTGAGACTTCCTCGCTGCTTCCATATCCATTACAAAGAAGTATGCTGGAAACAAGAACTTGTTCACCTTCACAATAACATCTTTGACTACTCCAGAGGGGGCTCTCAGGGTTTCATCAGCGAGTTGGATCATAGTGCGACTCGCTTTAATGTCTTTCAACCCTAATCTGTCATATAGTAATTTGGGGATTAAGTTGATGCTCGCCCCCATATCGCAGAGTGCCTTGTAGGTTTCTTCGTTATTTTCCCAATGCTGCATAGAATTACATAGCTTCCTGGATCTTTCTTTTTGGGTACTCATTCCCACTGTGTTCACGTCTTTTACCTCGCATAACTTGTCAACATCTACATATCACTTTTTGGCGATGATGTCTTTGATGAACTTCCCATATGCTGGTATTTGAGTGATTGCATCTAGGAGAGGGATGCTCACTTTCATCTTCTTGAAGACTTCTAAGAATTTTTCAAATTCTTGTTCTTCTTTTTTCTTCACTAGTCGATGTGGGTAGGGAATTCGCCCAAGGATCTTGATTGGGGGCTTAGCGACCTCCTCTTGCTCATCTTTCCCTTTGCTCTTTTCATTGATTGCAGGTTCCCCAGCTTGCTCAGCCTTTACTTCTTTTCTGGGTTCCTGATTCTCGGTATCTTAGGTGGGGGGTAGAACTTGGAATTTCTTAAAGTGATAGCTCGTACGCTCACTGCATTGAATTATTCCCTGTCCCTTGGATTATTTTCCACTATGGCTGGCAAGGTTCCTAGTCGGCGATCTTTGACCTCTTCTGCCACTTGCCCCAATTGTTGTTCGAGGGCCTGTAATGCTGCATGAGTATTTTTTTGGAATTCCTGTTGTGCAAGAATATTCTTCTTGATGAGGTCCTCCAATCCTTCATATTGGGTTTTCCTTGGTTGCCACTATTGGCGATGCTGGTATTAGGGTTGAAGTTGAGGTTGGAATTGAGTCTGAGCTTAGAATTGTTGCTATTGGTGTTGTTGGGGAGGGTATGGAGTTGGTTGTGGTGGTTGGTATCCTTGCTACTGGCATTGGTTTTGGTTTTGCTATTGAGGTTGCTGAGGTTGAAATTTCTGGCTTGGCTAGGGCTGTTGGTTTTGGTAACGTTAGTTTGGTGGTTTGTAAGTTTCCCTTCTTTGCTTATTATTTCATTGCTCGCCAAAACGCTTTTGCCCAACAAAATTCAATTCCTCAGGTTGGCTTTTCGATCATTGTCCAGTAGGGTGATCCTCATCACACTCATGACTTGTTGTCACTTCAGTTGTTGTTGTAACTTTAGCGACATGAGCCTTGCACCCTCCTTCCATTGACAATTGTTGCTTCAGTATGGCCACTCCAATGTCTCTGATCTGTTTTTGGATGAAGTCTAGCTTTAAATCTTGGGCAACATCTACACTGACTTCATACAAACCTCGGCCTCCCCTTGCTCTAGACTTTTGACCTTCTAGCATGATTTTGAGACATGCTCTCAATCTTTGCTCTAGCTTTTCGTGGGGTGAGCTCGAGAAGCGAGCTCCCAACAGCTGCGTCTACCATGTCTTTAAGTGATTCTGAGATACCATTGTAGAAAATATGGATCTGTCTGCATGGGCTGACTTGATGATTTGGACAATCATCCAAGAGTTGCTTGTATTGTTCCCATGCTTCGTACAGATCTTCGCTTTTGTGGATGCGAATTGATTTATAGCTTCTCCTTGTTCAAGGATCTTTGACGAAGCCATGTATTGCTTTAAAAACCTTTGGAGCAAATCTTCCCAGTTTCTAATGTTCTTCTACCTGTCAAATCATGTAGTAGCTTTTCCTTCCAACGAGAAAGGAAAGAGTTGAATTCGCTTTTCACTCTCCGTTATGCCATTTATCTTCACAGTCCCACAGTTCTGCAAGAACTAAATGATGTGATTGTATGGTCATTCCGATGTTCACCAGCAAAATGAGTTTCGCTCAATCAAATTCAGAAGACCCGATTTAAACTCGTAGGACATTTGCTCAATCTGTGGTTGTTCGAATTCGAGCATTGAAGGATCAATCTGTAGACCTAAGTTTTTAGCAATTGGTGTGTCTTCTTCCTTATCATAGGGGAAATACCTAGCTCGTGGGTTTCGAGCAGGGTTCGCCCTATAATTTCCTTCATTGTTTCCACATCTATCATTCATAGATGGTGGCTCAATCTCCCCTCGATCCTCCTCCTCGTTCTCTCCATGTTTGCTCTATATAGAGGTGCATGCCTGGAACTCTTGTTGTTGTCTAGCAACAGCGTCCACAGGATCTCCCATCTGTTGCATCTGTTGTTGGATTGTCATGAGGAGTTGGGTAAGGTTTTGGATATCAGAAAAATTATTTGTTGGTGGGTCCATCATGAATTCTGGTGGATTATTAAGGTTTATGCCTGGGGCAAGTTGACTTCTCGGTTGACATAGTCGTTGGCGAAACGTTAACGCTAGTTTTGGATCTGGCGATATGAGTTTACCTGCTGTCATGGGCATAAAAGAATAACAATTTAAAAAGCGAGTAAAAAAACAAACGGTGTGGTAATTTTTGGCATTCCAACTTCCAAATGGCACTCGTTTAAAGTCTCAAACATTCCCCGGAAACAGCGCCATAAAACCACCTTTCTGTCTATCTCCTTTTTCACCAAAAGTGATAATCTGCAAGCTCACGGTTCAAAGGTAGTATAACTTTAAAGTTTATTCTCTTTAACTGATAGTTCCAGGTCGAATACGGGGAATGTGAAGTGGGTGCTAACCAATTTTTAGTTGAAGTGTTAAGATTACTTGCCACACAGAGTTGATATGAGAGTTCTCTTTAGCGAAGAAGAGTTAATTGCTGGATAACAGAAATAGTAAGACAGGCGAAGTGGTTCCCTAGAGTGAAATACAGGTTCCTAGAGTAAAGAAGTGAATGCAAACTTTGCTGGTTCCCTTCAGTTTTCGCTTAGGGTTCCTTACTGTTGGTAAGGAGACATGTTCTCAAATACGAATGGTTTGGGGTATAGCTTATCACCCCAAGAGATAGGTGTTTGCTCTTATCTGCTAAAACAGGTATTCTCAAAGCCTTATTCTAGATTTCTTTGTGAATTAGCAAGTATTAATGAGCCTTATCTCAAAAAGATGTGGAAAGCATTTGCACTCAAACATTCCTCTTTACTCTAGGTACCATAAATCACTCTGGGGACCACTTCTAGTAATTTAGCTACTCATGCTAAATGCAATAGAAGTAAACGACATTAATGACAGAGACATGATAAATGTAATCTCCATGAAATTTAAAGATGACTTAAATGGTTTCAAATTGATGAACTTGCCCCTTGAAGATAACAGTGAATAATCAAAAAGTTTGTTGCAATGTTCAATTTGAAATTATTTTGCAGACTGAAGTAAAATGACAAAGCTTGTTTGCTCAAAATAAAACACTTGAATTGCGATTAAAGAGTAATTGATCTACAAAATGGATTAACAAAAAACAGAAACAAAAACTTCAACAACTGTTTATCTAATATTTATGAAGGTGATGATCGATGAAGGTCAATTTCTTGATCCTCCGAGCAATATCCATTCTAATACAGAGGCTTCTTTATTTATAGGGTGTGAAACCCTAATTTCCAGCTGGACGATTCGGCAGATTATTTTTCTTGAGCTCTACGTTTTCTGAGGGCAGCCCGTTGGTGGTTTGTGTGGCCACAATGATTGTCTCTATTCGTGAAAAAGCAAGGTCGCCAATGTCAGATTCACAGGTGTGGGAATCTGTGGAGACTTTTCAGCTTGCCAACGAATTCAAGTCACAAATACTGCTCACTAGGTGACAAATATTGCGCAAATGTAGATAAAATTAGGTAATGTTAGCATTCCTAGATTTTGCCAAGGCCCCTCACGACCGCGGCCTAAACCGCACATCCACGGTGCTCATGCAATCTTCAGGGACTGCACGAACCCCCATCAAAACGAGGTTTGAATAGATCCTGCAGTTCAGAGCCAATCGCAGCCTCGACCGCAGGTCACAAAATAGCATCCTAAAATCGCACAAAAAATCCAGGAAACAAAACCAAACATTTAAATTTCAATTCTACAAAATTTAACCCCTTGCTTGGTAATTAAGCTACTCAGAAAAATTTGCCAAAGTGCCAAAACCCTAACTTTCTGTGTCAACCAGCCAACTTCTAATGCTTCTACAAAATTCAATACTAAACTGCATTACAATCTGAAAGATGCTATGGAAACCAAAGTCGGCATATTATAACTTACCAGAAAAGGTCGAATGTAGAAGAGGTCTCTAGCACTATGGAATTTGGCTTGCAAAATAGTTGCCTGTCACTGTCACTGTCAAGTTGACAAGGCTATAACTTGATTAAAAATGAGTCAAACAAGAATTCCAATTGGTCTATTGTGTAAAGGAGAGTCTGAAAAACAATTTACCTGAAAAAAATTAAGTGTCAAAAACATTTGGAAATATGAGAAAAAGAAGCCTCAAGTTCCCTTGCACCTATTTGCTTCTTCAAAGTCCATTTGCCTGTTTCATCAATTCTAAAGGAATTTTTTGGAAAAGGATCACTAATACCTGCTCAAGGGAGTAAAAATGAGTTCCAGGACAAGTCCAGCTAATTTTAGAATCCTTAAATGCAAAAAATGGCATTTGCGGTCCTGACGAGCTCCTGAGTTTGGGCCTAACGGCCCAGAAAGAGAATAAAGGAAAAGAAATGGTTTTGGCTCACTTACCTGGTCCAATTTGGATAAAAATAGTTCCGAATAAACTTTATGATGTCTTGGTTCACAAAAGTACATACACAAAATAATTAGGTCGACTTTTTTAGGGTATTACATGTTCAAATTCTCGAATATTGTTCCACAAGTCTTAAAATATTTGTTCAATTTGTCGGTTTCATAAATCTCCCACTATGGATCTCATTTATCGAGATCCTTCAATATCTCAATTTTCTGTAAAAAAATTCTAATTCTTCAAACTTATTAAAATTTTTACTTGGGTCCCTGAACTACATTATGGTACTATATCTAAATTTTTCAAATACAGATTGGTTTATCCAGTTTCTGTCCGGTTTAAAATTACGGTTCTAGAAATAGAGTGTTGGAGTACTCAATTATTTTAAATATGACTTGAGTTTCTATTATTATTATTATTACTACTACTACTACTAAGTACACCGCCGCCTATTATTATTATTATTATTATTATTATTATTATTATTATTATTATTATTATTATTATTATTAGTACTACTACTACTACTACTACTAAGTACACCACCGCCTCAACCCCTTTCCACATATATGTATCTTCATTCAGATGGACACGCGGTCAACATCACTACTTTCTTTCTTATTTTCATTTTCATTTCCATTTTCATTTTCAATTGATTTCCAGATAACTTCGATACACATCTATCCATGGATTTCATTTTTGGGGCTGAGAGGGATTTTACATTCGTAGGCCACTGTCGATCATAGAATTTTGATAAAACTTGAGTGTAGTGATCGTGAGATTGTGAGCTACACAATGACCCAATTGAAATTTTGAACGGACACCATCGGCCCAGAGCCGATTCCTTGTGGTGATTGTTTTTAGCGGACATCGGACCATTGGTGAGTTTCTTTTTCCTAAGTTGTTCAGTTTTTCATTATCGTCATCAAGATATAACCAGATTTAGTTACTTTTATATAGTGAGCCCTAGGAGTGAAGAAATTACGTTAAGTGGATTTAATCATATTATTTTTATTATTTTATTTTAGTAAGATTATTATTATTAAGGGATTATTATTATTAAATATTATTAGTTTCTAAGCTAGGTGGAGTTATTGTTTTAGGAAGTGTTACTATTAGGGGTTTGGTTGTGAATATAAATTATGACTATATAGGTTTTGAGAATGGTGATTACAAGACACAGACTGTGATGCAGTTATAGGGGTTGTTTTCAGAATTCTAGGGATGGAGTCTTTCGAAGTTGAGTGAGATTTGGATTGGCAGATTTCTTCAAGGGGATTGCGTCAGATAAGGCAAAGGGTTTAGGATTTTGGTATTTTTAGTATGATTGAATTCTGCAATTAGGATAATATATTAATGGCTATTTGATGGTTAAGAGATTGCAATTGTAGCAAGAATAACCTTTCATTTAGATTTAGGAGGGAATAGTGACATGCCACCTTCTATTTATATACATATATGCATATTTATATATCTGGATTACTTTGATAGGGGTTGTACCATATCATCTGACCAACTTAATTACTATGATTACTTCGTCTGTTGTGCACTGACACGATATTTTGACTATACTTGGTAGGGTTAGTGCGTGCGATATCTGGTGAATATAGACATTATTGTTGTATCATTTGATTGATTTGCTTATTATACTCATGTGGTGTATGGTATGGACTTCAAATGGATTTGATATGCTTTATTGGATTTTATAAAACCTCTAGGAACTGGGTTTGTGATAAATCTTTTTGTGTGTGTTGTACTAACAAAGGGGTGTCGAGTATTTTTGAAAAAATGTGACTTTTATTGATAAAAACCTAGAAAGCCATTTATGAGCAAAGGTTTTTGGAAATAAAGGATGGGTGAGACCCCTTTTGGTATTTCACTGCCAATTGCTGACGTGTTATAAATACATGTAATTTGGAAAAGGCCTTGTTTGGGCAATGTGTAATTGTGATTATCAGGATATGTTGATTTGTTACGATGAAATTTCTTGTTACGAGTTGTTACAGTTATCGCCTCAGTTGGGCGAGGCCTTATGTGATGGGCTGTTGCGATATTTGAAACATTGGTATCAGTTGACTGAGAATGTCGTTTTACTCGAGAAAAAACCTCTAGGGGAGATGTTATTTATTCGGTTACTTTTACTTAACTGCTGACAAATGTATTGATACTACTGACACACAAGTTTTCATAAAAACCCCCCAGAGAGATTTAAGGTTATGTGTTGCGTGAACACTAAATTACGTGCGTATGTGATTCGGCCCGTGTGGTGAACACATGATCAATGTGCATGATCGGGCCCGTGTGGTGGACACGTGGTTCCTATGATGATACCCGGACGGCACAGGAAGGGTTTAGGCTGACCAAATTAACGATGCCTAAATAGGATGATGCGCGCTAAGCATACTATGTGTTCCATTTAGGTTACATAGGTGTATGTTAATATTCATGCATCACGAGCATTGCATCATTTATCAATTGTTAATTGAACGCCTGGTATGGGATGAGTGAGTTGAACGGTGTTGCTTTCTTTACATTTTGTTATCGCTTATATCTAATTATCTCTTGATGGTTGGGGACCCCCTTGCTTAGCTGTAAGCTAAACCCTGTTGCTTGTTTATTTTCTTACAGGTTCTAAGCTTGATCAAGCATGCACATTTGGGACTGGCACGAGTGTACTTTAGTCAGTATCTATAGCAATTTGAATACTATGGCTTGACGATTTTTTAATTGGTTATGGGGCTTTTGACTAGGCAGTGGTGGTGTGTCATACTCTGTATATATTGGCATGTGCCTTATTACTTATTACTATATTATGAGAATGTTAATGCTTTCCTTACTCAAAATTTTACCTAATTAAGAATTGGGTACCTTACGTGCTATGCTATTTATGTGTTTTGAGTCATACATGCCTTGTACTGGTGAGCCTAAATTAACTAGCCACTAGTTTAAGTTAGCTAGTACGGCGTAACGCACCCGTTAGAACAAGTGGGGACGTTACAAATAAAACCTACTAAACTTCAAAATTTTAGTAATTTCTGAATGTGAACCTGCCCAAATTTGCGACTTTGCACAAAGTCAACATTTAGAGGGAAATTGCTAATTTTCCTGATTTAAACTACAAAATGGGCTATTAAATGTGATTATTGACCATAAAAAGCCACAAGATAGACAACTAATGAGGGTAAAAAAAATGACTATTATCACCCTTGCAATTTCCTAGCCTCCTGCCTCCAACCATTGAGAGGAAATTAAGAGCAAAAGTATCAAAATTAAGTTTAGAATGGCTAAAATTCGGCCAATATTTAAAATAGGGGTACTTATAAAGTTTCTATTGGGCCCTAGGTCACTGCCCAAGGATGGGCCACCTGCGGCAATTCGTCGCAGAAAATTTGTTGTGGGCGGATTGCTGCAGCCTATTGCAGTCGGCCTAGGAAAGGCCTAGGTTGGCCCTACCTTAGAAATAAAACTCATAACTCACTTCGGGCCTTTACATTTGTGCATTTTATACCCATGGTTGTGCGTTGCCAGATGTCACCGACGTGTCACTCACAGCCTGGGACTCACTGGAAAATCATCTCTAATAGCCACGTAGGATTTCTCCATCTAAGAGTTAATCATGGGACCAACTTGAATTAATTCGATTTTTGGGACTAATGGTGTAAAAAAAAAATTAATATATATATATATATAGATAGATAGATACCCACAGGAGTGTATATCAACTAGCACGAGATTCTTCTAACTTAACTAAAATCTCGGGTTCGAGCCCTTAAGTATGTAGCTATTTTAAAATTGTAAAAGAGCTTTGCCGCCTAATATGGTTCCATCGAACTCGACCGCATTAATCGGAGCAAAATTTTCCATACTAGTGGTGCAAACTGAAAAATATATTTTTAATAGATTTATATTAGATTTTTCCATGAAAATTATTTTTTCTTTTTATGATAAAATTTAAATATGACAAAAATATATACAAAGCATACTTACATATTAAAAAATAACGTATTCACTTCATTATGAATTAATGGTCACTAGAATGACATCTACCCTATTCTAGTGACAATTGGTCGTAATATATATATACACATACATATATGCATATGTTGAGTGGAAAAAAATCAGGCATTGATGGGTCAATGGTCCATTGCTTGATTTAGTCTTTACCTTGAGAAAGGGCAACACGCGGTTCCCTTATGAGAATGTCTGCTAGGCTTGACAGGGGAAACTGCATGCTGCTTGTACCATGAGAAATAGCCCTAAATGGATGGGCCTTATATGACAAGATTTCTGTGAATTCCTGTAACGCCCCCACATCGCACAGTGGGTGCGCCACGCCGTATTGACTAACCTAAACTCGTGACCAAGTAATCTAGGCTCGCCAACACAAGGCAGGTAGAACAAATCACATAACACATAATCACAGAAGGATACCCAGTTCTGACATTAAGTAGATTCGATTAGGGAAAACGATAACACATAGGTTCATGTCGAGGTCACATAGACAAATACAGCCAACGGGAACATAAGTCAAAATACAACGCACGTCCACTGCCTACTAACGACAATAAACTAAATTCCAAGTCACATAATCAAAGTACACACCAACAAGTGAAACATAAACGACACCCTAGCTACGATACTCTCAACCCGTCCCGTCATGCTCAACATCCGTACCTAAAAGAATAACACACGGGGGTCAGCCACCGCTGAGCAAGGGGGGGGATCATTTGTTGTGGGGATCGGTGGTGTGCTGCGTGTGAGGATCTGAAGAGAAGAGTGATGGAGGAGGCGCATGGTACACAGTATTCTGTTCACCCAGGTGCTACCAAGATGTATAAAGACCTCCAACAAATGTACTAGTGGAACAACATGAAAAGGGAAGTGGCAGAGTTCGTGGCGAGATGCGCAACATGTAAGCAAGTCAAGGTTGAGCACATACGACCTATGGGCTTGCTTCAGCCTTTAGAGATTCCTGAGTGGAAGTGGGAGTCGATGCCATGGATTTTGTGACCAGGTTGTCCAGGACGAGGCGAGGGATGGATATGATTTGGGTCGTGGTGGATTGTTTGACGAAGAGTGCAGTCTTCATTCCGATGAGGTTGACGTGGAGTATAGAGCAGATGACTTGGGCTTACCACTACAAGAAATTGTGGCGACGGGCGAGGAACACGGATTTCCTCGCCCACGGGCGACGAACAGGGCGAGGAAATTTTTCCTCGCCATCTGGCTACAAACCGGGTGAGGAAAAACAATTTCCTCGCCCTCGAGCTACAAACCAGGCGATGAACAATTTTTTCTCGCCCACAGGGAACAACACGGGCGAGGAAAAATCATTTTCCTCGCCCCCGATTTTAAAAAAAATTAAATAAATTTAATTATGATTATATGTTAAAATAAATTTATATATATTTATTAAATATATATAAATTTAAATAAGTTAAAAAATTAAATAAATATATATATATTTATTAAAATAAATATTTAAAAAAATAAATAAATATTTTAAAATAAATTATATGGGGACAAATGTGTTGTGTCGGAGTGAAAATTTCGGAAGGCCATAATTTGGTGTAGGAAACTCCGTTTTGGGCGAAATATTTTTTGATTTTGGGTAACTCGAGAAGATCTACGTGCTGAAATTAGTCTATGGTGGGTTTCAGCCAACGAATTTTCAAAAAAATGCGTTTTTCCATACTTTTTTTAACTTTTAAGCAAAATTCTCGTCGGCACACCATTTTCAAACGATGATATCCGAAAATCCATAACTAATTTTGATGTTTTAAACTTTGGAGATCTTTGTTTTTTATGTTAATTACATAGTGCAAATTTTAAATATGGAAAATACTCAAAAAATTCTTTACAAATTATATATGTATATTTTCTGCGTACATTTTAATCATCGTGCTATATAGACTAACTGGTTCATGTTCCATTGTTTTGACCCCAAGATAGGGAGGTCATGAGTTCGAACCCCACATATTACATTTTTTGTAAACATAGGAAATAAAAAATATAGATGTAAAAAATATGGAAGTAAAAAATATGGTAATAAAAAATAAGGAAATAAAAAATGTAATATGTGGTTGAGCTTGATGCGAGCTTGAAGTACAATCGTTCGACCCGACGAGGTTGAGCTTGATGCGAGCTTGAAGTACGAGGAACACCCAGTGGCAGTTATTGATGTTAAGGAAAAAGTCTTGCGCAACAAAACAATTCGGATGGTGAAGATCCTTTCATCTAGACATGGTCAGGAGGATGCCACGTGGGAGACAGAGGACTCGATGTGAGCCAAGTACTCGGATTGTGATTTACGACGCATAGAATGAGGTAATTTCTTTTAGATTCCGTTTCCTTTCCATTTCGATTTCGAGGACGAAATGACCCTAAGGGGAGGGATGTAACGCCTCATTCAAGATTCACGGTTTTCAACCGCAGTATCGGAAACCGTGCTCCAATACCGTGGGGACCCAGTCCAGGCCCAATTCGGTTCAGCCCATTTTGGATCAAATTTAAACCCCTCAACCCTAACCTTAATCATTTTTCCAGATTCCAGCAGTCAGATTTATTCTTTCCCCTTCTTCAAGCATCTTGTTCTTGCTTTGGTTATTGAGAGATTCAGGAGGGAGATTGATCTTGTGCATCAAGGGTGTGAAGGTAAGTGGTTGGATTCATTTTTCAGGTTTTGATTGAAGGAGATCAGATTCTTAAGATTATTGGATTTGGGGCTTTTGGATGTATGTTGGTGATTTGGATTTTGGTTCAAGGATCAAGAGTTTGGCATTGGAAATCATGTCACTTCAGATCAGGCAAGGGATTTTTATAAGTTTTCTGCTTTTTCCTCGAGCCTAGACGCCATTTCTGCTTTCTGGTGAACTCGCGGTCGGTCGCGGTACTAAAAACCGCGATCGGAAGCCACGAGGTCTGGAGGTCTGGGAGCGCGGTTTTGGATACCGCAAGTACCACGGTATTGATCGCAGTATCCAATACCGCGATCGAATACTGCGGGGTCATTCAGTGTGCGTTTTCGATTTTCTGATGTTCAGATTTATGGTCCATATGGTTTAGAACTGTATATGAAGGATTGAGCATGTAAGTGTCGTATGTTATGCCCGGTTGGAGTACGGATCTACTTGTTTGGTTGTTGAGATATGAGTATACGAGTATTGGTGACACTTGTAGGCTAGTAGCCGAGCATGCGAACCTATAGATATAGGCTGTCTGATATTTGAGCCTTGACATGATATGATATGTGCAATTGCATGAGCCTGTACGTGGCTGTGGGGAGCTATGTCTGTTCATATTGCATTTTCATGGATTTCGTCCCTTGTTGGGATGGCAGATCCTCTCGGTACAGTGTACTGTGGTTGGATATTTTTGTCCCATATATGGGATGGCATATCCATGCGGCTTGGTTCATCGACTCGGGATATCGTCCTCACGAGTAGTGTGGATGGTTGAGATATGTTTCTTGAAGCAGTCATTGGAGTTGATGCGATCCTCTGACTGTTGGACTCACATCGCATGGGTTTAGGTGCCGGCGTAAGCATGCATTGCATATGGGGTAGATAGGTGTATGCTAGGTCATCCATTACATGCATCACTTGCAACATATGCATTTGTGTATGCCTTATGGTTGAAGCACTGGTATGGGACAGTGTGATGTTATTGTCTGTTTAACTGTTTAATTGTTGTCTTGCTATCTATTCTACTGTTCTTTCCCTTATTTCCTTCTCGTATTTATCCTTTGCTCAGTACGTTGTACTAACCCCCTTTGCTTTGCTTTTATAGATCCTCCTGGAAGCACAGCTGCACAGTGATTGGGACGGGATATGAGTGGACATACTTAAAACTAGGATAAGATGCATTACTTGCTACACTATGCTTTCCTTCATTGTTACTTCTGTTTCCTGATTATACTCTCTATGACACTATTGTTGGTATGGTTGGTTAGCGTGACTCTATTGTTGGAGGTCAGGATGAGTTGAGATGATAGGGCGGAATGCCCGGATATGTTGAGATGGCTTATGATGTTTTATAGCATGCTTTGTTGACTTGCTTGTTTTATTGCATGAAAAATTTGATTAAATGGCTATAACATCTATGTGCTTATGTGTTTACTCATACTTGTATCAAGGAATCTAAACTAGTTGGTCACTAGTTTAGGCGAACTGGTACGGCGGCAGCGCGCAAAAAAGATTCGAATTTTTGGGGCGTTACAGGAAAGCAATAAGTACATTGCGAGGAAAAATAGTAAATTGACATGGAAATAAACTACATGAAGAAGATTGAGTTGTGTTTAGGAGATTTGTCTTTTTGGGAAGAGTACTCTCTTCATTTCGTTCCATTGATCATAAAAAATGATATGTTAACAAAAAAACATACTTCTTACCAAATAACCTAATCTGAATATTGCAACTTGTGCAGCTTTCTTTTTCCTTGAACTTCTACAAAACTGTCAAGGAAAATACTCTTGAAAGGCAAACTTCATCTTTGAGTCTTTAAGTCTCAAAATGTGTGGTAGCATGTAACATTATTCAAGGTTAGTTAAAATGGCCTAGACACAGGGTTGAAAGGCAAATCGTTTGAACTGTGAATAGCAATTTCAAGCCGCTTCAAAGGGTTAGAGGGAGGCGAGGTTTAGCTATATCGAACTTGCAAACTTCTTTACCAACATTGACCCTTGAATCGATCATTCGAGATGACTTTGGTTGTGGCAATATGTAGGTCAAGGTTGGGCTACACCTACCCTATAGATCTGTGAGGAGTTCCCAACCTCGAGCATGGTATTCGAGGTCGCTTGACTTCGAGTGTTTATTGTTCATGCCTTTGTGGTGACTTAAGCAATTATCGTGTCATTTTCCTTTCTTGAGTGGGTGAACAGTAAATCAAGGACTCGATGAGTCTCAGTGACTTTACCAAATTCTGGCTTTTTCTTCAAGGGGTCATTCTTTGACTTTCCTTATTTCAGGATAACCCCTCGAATTTGATCATACCTATTTAAGGTATTGAACCTCCTTTTGGGCCTATTAAGGGTGGACTTTGTCTTGGGAGCTTTTGGACTATAACAATATTGGGCCAATTCAAATACCCCAATTACCCTTTTGTTAACTTTTGACTAGTTAGAATATTAATTTTTATGTTATAAATAAAGTAATAGTTTAGTAATTAAATACCGTTTAAAATTATAATTCTGTAAGTTTGATTTTGTTAATGCAGCTTTATACCTATAATGAATAATTTGGAAAATTTTATACATATGGTGAACAATTTAGAACATTTAATTATCATGTATTCCCTCATGAGATCTACACTGTATATATTAAAAAAATAGTTTGGGTAAGTTATAATGTGAAATTACATTATTATCTCATCTAATTCTATACTTAATTTGTTCGCTTATATTATCTTTCCAGCCTTTTGCACGTTTATTAAGAATGCATACTTAAAATACATTATAAAGAAATATATAATAGAACTTATAAAAACTAATTACCAAAGAAAAGTAAGAGTAGAAGTGGAAAATTAGTCAAATCGTGCATTGAACTCTACGAAAAGACAAATATTTTGAAATAACAAATTCTTTATAGAATGACAAAAATAAGGAAATAGAGGGAGTACTATGCTTGCACTTGGTTGTTAGCACAAGATGGAAATTTTCATCTCTGGCTAATAAATATATGAAACAATCATTTCTTTGTGATTACAACAAAAACTTTCACAAATCATTCTATTCAAAAAAAATTTCATTCATCTCAATTTCTCTCTTATCTCTCCACAAAATCTATTCAAATCAAAATCATTTTTCTCTCTTTTCTCTCCATCAAATCTTAAAAAAAATCTCATTTACATACCATAAAATTCACCAAAAAAATACAGACATACATTTTTTGTTAAATAATTTAAAAATTATTAGAGATGAAGAAAACTATGAAATGATAATGTAATATATATATATATATATATATAGTTAACTACATTAAATTCATACCCAAACATAATTAAATTACAATTAATATACATTATTGTAATTTTTTACATAGAAATC
>MAYD01768343.1:0-11084 GCA_001909325.1 Ruellia speciosa
TAGTTTTAGTTGTTACTAAATGAGAATTGGTGTAACATAACACTCAACCCTACAATTAAAATATTACAAGGGAGTAAGTGAGCAACAAATAGAGTTGATTACTTGGCTACGCTCATTGTCTCTTTGATAAAATTTTGAATATTATCTGAATTTAAAGTCTGAATTCTAAATTATTAAGTAACTAAATTCGAATTATTAAGTGATGAATTTAACCTTAATAAAAATAATGTATAATATTATTTTAAATTTATCAAAGTTATATTTTAAATAACTTTTCATGAGATAGTATTAAATGAAATTTAAATCACTTAGTTGCATATTTCATTGTATATATAACTTTCAAATCCACTTAATTAATTAAATTAATAATTTACTATGATAAGACTAATATAATAAATAAATAATTTATTAAAATTAAATAATAAATCACTTTAGGGAGCTACCCGAAAATAATTGTAACTTTCACTTTACCCTAATTTATTTCAGCTATTCTAAATCCATAAGTCCCGCCCCGAAACGGTGCCGTATCCGTGACAGCCTGAGATGCTTGCTCCCAAAGAAAATATTGCTTCGAACATTCTTATAGGATTCTCTCCTAATTTATATAGATGCGCCCACATTTAGTTCCATAAGAAAAACATTAATAATGACGTCATCGCAATTTTAATCCCATACTCCACCGCTCCACCTAACATCCCTACTCCTCATCACTCCCATCCTCCGATCTAATCTCAATCTAAATCGCGCCGCTCCACCAATCTATTCAACACGTGTGCGGTCGATTGCGCACCGCTGCGTAACGTGAGGAATTTACCGTTTTACCGACAACGGTAAAATCTGCTGTTTGGTCTTTTTTTGACCGAGGAGAAGAACGAGGAGACGTGCGCCGAAGTTGTCTTGTGTTAAACTCCTTCGAATTTTTGCAAGAAATTAAAAGAAGATTTCATTTTATTATGTGAAAAAATTTAATTGTGTGACAGAGATAGAGACGTAATTCAGAGGGGTTTATTTTGTTTTATTGTGTATATAATTTTTAATTTTATTTATTATCGTTCGGAGCAGTAGTAGTATTATTTATCCGATACCTAATCTCGCCTTGTTTCTCTCTCTAAAGCCACAAAAGTAAAATACAAAAACCATCTCTCCTTCGCCGGAGGACAATCATATTCATATCATCAAATCCCCCCTTCCCAAAAGAAAAAGAAAATCAACGAAACCCTAATCAAAAATCGATTTTTATTGAAGCCCATTTAAAGCTTTTTTCTTGATTCAATTTGTATATATTCTTTTTGTATGATTAATTATTATTTCATCATATATCCATCCATAGCTTGTATAAATTCTTTCATTGTTTTGTTGGTGGTGTTTTGAATTCGGGTTTTGTGGTTTTGTTCATAATAGGCAGTACCAGATTGGATACGCCTACTACGCCTACGCCCACGGGTACGAGAAGATAGATACATACAACAAAGGAGTTTTTTGAGAAATTTTGTTGTTGTGTATATTGATTTTCGAATTTTGTTTTTGACATAAGGGGGAAAAAAGGGAAAAATCTACGTAGAAGTCCCCCTCCCTGGTCTTGGTTCCTTTATTGAGCTTGTTTTTATCTGACGATGGTGTGATTAATATGAAATAAGCATAAGACGGCGTGGCAAGGGTATTCCAAACCGCTTTTTTTGTTGGGACTTGCATGATTTTGGATGGTGTGTTCTGATTTGTGAGCAAAAGGGATGCAGACACCTGTAAGGGGGAGGTTTTGATCCTAGCTGTGCGTGTATATATATATATATATATTTATTGGCATCGGTGCAGTATATAAGGGTAGGGCAATTTCTGTGGAGGTTATGTTCATTAGAGAGGTGGGGAGAGGGTTGAGCAGCTCTTTGCGGCGGTGTGTTGTTTTGGGGGTTGATTTGAGGGTTGTTAGCTTTGGTTTTGCGATCTGGTGATGAGGAATGATAGCCTGAGAAACGGTGATGGTGGAGCACATGTGCCGCGGCACGCTAGGGTGAATAATGGAATCATTCCTGCTTCCATAAAGACCCTTTCTAGTTACCTGAAGATTGTCTCCTCCGGCGCGTCAAATGTGGCCTCCTCCGTGAGGTCTGCTGCCTCTGCAGCTTCAGCTATTGTGGAGAGGGATGTTGAGACCAATCGTGATCAGGTGAGACTTAAGATGTGGATGATATGTTCCTGTCTTGAATTGGATTTATGGTTTTG
The DNA here is from genome assembly GCA_001909325.1 of Ruellia speciosa. Classification (NCBI taxonomy): domain Eukaryota; kingdom Viridiplantae; phylum Streptophyta; class Magnoliopsida; order Lamiales; family Acanthaceae; genus Ruellia; species Ruellia speciosa. Next base: position 2,221 of record MAYD01768343.1, read on the forward strand.
GGGATTTAGTTGCTGTTTGTAGCCCTTGAATTTAGGTGAGGATCATGGTGTTATGACTTTGAGATTTAGTGTTTGTGGCAAATGAGATTGCTTTATGCTTGTTTTCTGTAGCTGGTGACAGAACGCATTCAGTGATGATTTTTGATATCAAATTGAGGCAAGTGCTTGAACATTAGAATTTTCTATGTAGCTTATGCATTGTTTGATTTATAGACTACACAAAGAGGGAACTGTTAAAACTAATTTCTGGATATGTGCATTGCTGCCATGCAATTTTAGCTATACTAAAAGGTGCCTAAGATTAGAGAGATTCGTTTCTAACTATTTTAAACCTTTATAATCTCCGAGTTACCTTTTGTATGGCAGTCCTAATGGTTTGCGTATGGGTTTCTTGTGTTATTCAAGAATACATTTTGCTTTTTGCTTCAAAGGATTATTGATTTGCATTTGGAAAGTGCCAAAGATTTAGATACTAAAAAAAATCTATATTGGTGTTGTCTAGGTTGATGTCTGTATTTGTTAACTTGCTTTAATTTTCCTTGTTAATAGGGATGGGATGGGATGGGGAGGGATGAGGGTTAGAAAAGATTCTTCCTTTTCATCTCATTGTTTATTGGTGGTTTTGTTGGTTGAATAGCATGTCCGTTTTATACATTTTCTGGAGACATGTTTAATTTCTTATGGCGAGAAGTTTTTCTTGCATCATGGTTCTCTGACGTCAGTAAGAGGATATGTTTTCCTGTTGCATGTGTTGGGGCCCAGTAATACATTAACGGCATCGTAAACATACTATTTCAGTCGATTTGCTAGTTATAACATTATTCAGTCGGTGAACAAATGACGGCTACTTTAATCATTTCTGGACAGCTGTTTTTTTCATTCTGGGACTGACAAATCATGTATTCCTTTATTTCATGGCTGGTGTGGAATTTCTTCTTGTCGTCATCTGCATCTTTGTGCTCCTACGTGCTAACCAACTTTCCATGTATTATGGAGATGACCATGGATTAAGTTTATTGTTTGCATATTCCGTGGAATTTTCTGGTTCAGCATTTATACGGGTTATATATTTTCTGGTTTCTCTGAATATTTCCAATATTTTTGCATCTATTTTGATTAAAATGAATATAACAACATAAACATGGTAGTTGATATACACTCTTACCATCATTGTACAACTGTACAAAGAGCTAAATTAGTACTATGATTTTAAAAATTAAGAAATTCATTACCATAGTTCCTTAACTTTATTAGGAGTTAGGATGTCTTAATCTTATAGTTAAGCACGTTACAATTACCTCTTGGCATATTCTTGAAGCAACTACTTTGATGGTAGCCTACATATTGCCCATTTACTTGAGTTGAAGATGTTAATTTTTGTGTACAATAAATGTTCTATGTGCCTCTTTTTTCCTTTAATGATGAAGTTTCAAGATTGGCTTTTGTAAATAATTTGTAGCAGATCAATCACTGGGTTGAAGTTTTACTCCAAGAATTGGATTGAAAATTAATGCTTGAGCTTATTGACTTATTCTTTGTCAATGAACCTTAGTTGTAAAATGATATGATATAAGGTGATTACAAGCCAAGCCGTTCTGTATTTATAACATTACCAGTTCACCACATTGCATTGCATTTCTGGTTTGAGGTCCTTCTAGCCTTATTTATTCAGCTTATGGCTTTAGCCTTCAGAATATCTCAGCAAGTGCTACTTTATGGCTTCCTAATATTCTTTGTTTAGAGCATCTTCTGTTGAATCTATTTATTTGAGATTCTTCTTGTCAATCTAACACAAGTTTCAAATTGAAGGTCTCCTGGGCTGGGTTTGACAGACTAGAACTTGAAGGAGGTATAACACGGAAAGTTCTTTTGCTGGGGTTCAGTTATGGATTTCAGGTTTGGGATGTCGAAGCAGCAGACAATGTGTGTAACTTAGTCTTGAGGCATGATGGCCCAGTTTCATTTATGCAGATGTTGCCAAAACCAGTAGTATCAAACCAATCTGGAAATCAGTTTGCTGAAAGTCATTCATTGCTTATTATCTGTGCGGATGGATCCTTCAATGGGGATACTAATGTCCGGGAGGGTTTGGGCATTCCTGCTAATGGATCCAGCCAACAACGCCATGAGATGGTTAATGGGAGTTGTATGCCTACAGTAGTTTGGTTTTACTCCATGAAATCTCATACTTATGTGCATCTTTTAAGGTTTCGATCAGCTGTCCATTTAGTGCGATGTAGCGCTCGAGTTGTTGCTGTTTTGCAGTCGACTCAGGTATATTCTAATTTGCTGAAAATGACATGATTGTGCATTGTTGGTCCATAAATGCTTCTTTTAAGTCTTCTCCTGTTCAAGGTGCTGATACACTTGCTTTGTAGATACACTGTCTCAATCCTGCAACATTGGAGAGAGAGTATACAATCCTTACAAATCCAGTGCCTGCTGGATGTTATGGGTCGGGAGATACAGGTCTTGGGCCCCTGGCTGTTGGCCCCCGCTGGATAGCATATAGCGGGAGTCAGGTTGCAGTTTCAAATTCTGGACGTGTGGTTCCGCAACATCTTAACCCTTCACCTGGTTTCCCTTGTGCATCTTCCAATGGAAGCCTTGTTGCTCATTATGCAAAAGAGTCTGGGAAGCAACTTGCTGCTGGTATTGTTAATTTAGGGGAAATGGGGTATAAAAAATTATCGAGGTACTATTCTGAGCGGATACCTGAAGGCAGAAATGGGAGTGCTCGTGTGAAGGGACATGGTGTTGCTAATGGACATTCAACAGATGACAGTGTAGGCATGGTATGTTGTATCAACACTTCAGCTTCTGCTCTTATTGTTTGAAATTACTCAGAAGATAAGATATGGATTTCATTCTTTCAGTTTAGCCTTCTAAAACTGTTTGTGGCTTGTCCGTGCACTCAAGTGTTGATGTTTAATGCCTCGTCTGATTCAACTTGACATCTCATTGTTGCCTTTTTTTTCTGTCATAACTGACAGGTTATTGTGAGAGACATTGTGAGCAAAAATGTGATTGCTCAGTTTAGGGCACATAAAAGTCCTATTTCATCATTGTGCTTTGATCCAAGTGGTGTTCTTTTAGTTACCGCATCGGTTCAGGGGAACAACATAAATGTCTTCCGTATAATGCCTGGAGTTTCTGGAGCTTCTGGATCATCTTATGCCCATCTGTACCGACTGCAACGTGGTTTAACAAATGCTGTAAGTTTGCAGCATGTTTTTCTTATTTTGAATGTCATTCTAGGCTAGTAAATTTGAATTTAATGTTTGGTGATGCTCTCACAGGTTATACAGGACATAAGTTTTAGTAGTGACAGCCAATGGGTTATGATCAGTTCTTCAAGAGGGACAAGTCACCTTTTTCCTATTTCTCCATCTGGGGGGATGGTTAGTTTTCAGTCTAGTGATGCATTTTATAATGCAAGAAATGGTGGATCAAGCTTGATCCCATCTGCAGTGCGTGGATCTTCCAATTCAGGAATACAGGTTCTGACTCAGCGGAGTATCTGTGCATCTGGTCCACCGGTTACCCTTTCCCCAGTCAGGCGGATTAGGAATGGAAGTAATGGTTGGATAAACACAGTGGGTGGTGCTGCTGCAGCTGCAACTGGGTTGTTGAGTCCTCTATCCGGTGCGATTGCATCAACTTTCCACAACTGCAAAGGCAATGACTTTTACATTGATTTGAGCTCTCTGAAGAGAAACTATTACCTTCTGGTTTTCTCTCCTTCCGGGTCTGTGATACAGTATGCATTGCATGTTGCTCCCATGGTGAATGGTCTGATGCAAACGCCTGGGCTTAGTGCCAACAGTGAATCAAACCTCGACTGTGATGTAGTTGTCGAGGCAAGCCAAAAATGGAATGTTTGTCAAAAGCACAACTGCAAGGAGCGAAGAGAAAATATTGATATGTACGGAGAAGATGGAAGTACAGATAACAGCAAAGTACATCCTGAACGAATGAAACGAGGAAACATGACTTCTGATTTCATTGGTACAACCATAAGAGAAGAGGTTACAACTGAAGAAAAACGTCATATGTATATATCTGAAGCAGAACTTCAAATGCATCAAAACGAGAACCCATTGTGGGCAAGACCTCAGGTAGTTCTTTCTTGGAGGGGAGTTGAATGGTAGTTTTCATTCGTATTGGCAATCATTTTGTTAAAAGCATCCCTTTTTCTTTTCCTCTCTCTCTCTCATACCATCTTTTGGCAGATATGTTTTCAGTCTATGCTGACTGATGGGTTCAATATCGACAAAGAATGTGCCCGTGAGGGAGAGATCGAGATTGAAAGAGTTCCCACTCGTATGCTTGAAGCAAGGTCAAAAGACTTGGTTCCAGTTTTCGATTATCTTCAGACTCCCATGTTACAACAGGGGCGGTGTGTTGGTTCTACAAACATCTTGCCGGGGTAGCTTATTTGATTCATTAATCTTTGAACATTGCATATTTGTTAAATATGATAAGGTATCTTTAACAGGGCCTAGCTTTGTGTGTTTCACCTGATGTTGCCCAATTCAGTCATCTTCCTTGTTATTGTTGAATTTTATACATGTATTTATTTTGCAATGTCTAAATTCTAATGGTTCCTTCTTTAAAAATATATATATATATATATATATATATATATATATATTCAGGACTTGTGCAATAGATGGCCATGGCAATGATCAATTTCATCCTCGTGAGTGTGAGGACGGCAAGGTTGCCTGCGGTACCAGTTCTACTTCTCTCGACTCCACACCCAATGGTGGCATTATGGAGAATGAATGGGATAGCAGCCATGGCGAAAAGGGGCAAGATGGTCTTCATATCGCTGGAACCAGCAGGGGCAATGCCAATGTAAATACTAATATCCCCCCAACAGTGAGAGCTCGTTTCGAGACTGTAAATACTAGAGACAACTCTGTGAGGGAGACCCAAGATAATTCTGTACATAATAGAGGTGGAGTGAACATGGAGAATCAATTCACAAAGAGTGACGATGGGTTTGACGACTGAAAAGGTAATTCCTGTTAGAAAATTCAGCTGACCATGGTTTATTCTGAACAGCTTCTCAGCTTGGAATGAAAGAATGTTTAGTTTTTTCTTTTTTAAAACTTTTGGGGATGCCAAATAGGAAGATATATGCCCTTGTGGTGTTACAATTACAGGCAAACCAAGACCCTTGTGCTTGTACTATGGTTGAAAGATGTTGCCACAAAAAACAAATAAGAAAAAGAAAAGAAAGAAAGAGTTGCTTGTCACTATCTGTTTATGACTGATGATTATCAATAAAGCTTTGTTTTGATATTGTCAATTTGTCATAATTTTGCACTGTATTTGCTTGTTTTGTTTCTTTCTTCCATTGCCTATATTGTGATGCATAGTTTTTATGTATAGTATAGTGGAATACTCGAGGGAGTGGCAATAATAGCTTGCAAGGGATTCTTGGGTCTTGTGATTGTGATGGCCATAGTGATTCCGTTTTGAATATGTGAAGTTGTGAATGTGGTTGCTTAAAATGGTGGATTGCCTCCGCGGGAAGGCTACTGCTCGCCTCAGCATTCAGCAATAACCAACAGTAACTTTGCAATTCGTGTCAATTGTGTGGGTTTTGTTTGTTAAACAGTTTGAATAATCCTATATTGGAGTGTGCTACACTTGTAGTATACGTGTCATGAGGTTTACCCATACAGTGGTAATACAAATATACAATGCCAAATGTATTTTTGTCTGATTGCGCTATGATTCGAGGACAGAATTGGAAGTTATATCAAAACATGTATCATTTTGAATCTCAGCCTATTTCTTCTTGCCGGTTACATTTGAAACCAACATTTTCAAGAACTTAGCGGATTTTGTCACTGGTGAATTAACAGCCATGAGATTGTACAGCACATTCTCCACTTCTGCCATGGATGGCCTAGCTGTAAAACTCGACACAGCCCTCAATTCGCCGGATTTTTCTTCAGCCATAACGGTCCATTTCTCCCCACTCACAACCCCATCTCTCGCACACTTGAACACCACCCCTTTCCTCTTGCTCAGGATTCCTCTCACCTCCAATCCCATAAATGAATAAACCACGTCAAATGACCCCACAAAGCTACTCAACTCTCCGAAATCAGCTTCCTCCACTGGCTCCCATTTGGGGTTGAAGATCACAACTGGCCTTGGGTTCATCCTGTTTGTAACCGTCTTCATGGTCTCCAGTTGTGAAGCCTCTGGTGCCATGAACACCGCTACATCAGCAGGGGGGACAGTAATCAAGGACATATCGATGTTATGGATGAGAATGTTTGCAGAAGATTGCGTATCAAAGGCCCTGTCTGCAGCCTGTGCCAAGGTGGGGCTTGACCAAAGTATAAGAATCTTTATCTGTGACCCTTTTTTCCTGAAAGTCATGTTGCCAAAGACCTCAAGAGCAAGCTGAGCAAGTGAAGAGGCGGAATCATCAATCACAGGAATTTCTACCCGGAATCTGGGCTGCTTTACCTTCTTGATCTTCCCGGCGAGTTTTGGGTTGTTGAGGGGCTTCTCCAAGGTGGATGTAAGTGAGGCCTTGGCCTGGAGAATGGCTTCTTCTTTGGTGGTGGGTGGTTTGGGAGATGACAGGTTCCATTTTGGGGTTAACCCTTGTTTTGGATAGGGGATGAAATGGTGACACTGGTGCTGTATGGTGAATGAAGAAGATAATGTGAGTTTATTTGTTTGTTTGAAGGTGTGTAAAGGGGTTGAAGTATTGATGGTGTGGACAGGGATTTCGAGGAATTTGAAAGCCATGGTTGTATGAAAATGGCAGCATGGCATTGATGATTGATTGCCTTTGTCATAAGATGAAGATAAGGCAAAGGAAATATGAGGATAAGACTGGTTGATTGAATGGTTGGTGGTAATGGGCAAAATGGTCCTTTAACCATTTCTGAGATTTTACCCAATTCTATTTCAATACAGGAGAAAGGAATTACGGGAACACTGCAAACAGATGTTATTAAACTTTAGGAAATCAGAGTTAAACTTAACCCTCAAATCATAGGAAATCTTCACAATTAGACAGATCCAAGTTCGATAGTTGAGTAAAAACTAAGTCAATCAAAGCACAAGATACTCATGGGAATTGGGCCACAGTGAGGGGTATGAACAAGCTGTTGCAGGGATTTTTCCTCTGCCAGCTTTAGGCAACTGGTGGGCGAAGGACATGGTCCTGAGATGTGTCGACAGTTCCTGGGGACATGAACTGCCACATTGCAACACCAGGGTAACTGATGATTGGCACCAATTTGTTGGCTGCAGCTTGGCTCTGAGGAGCAAATGCAGCAGGAATGGGCTGAGCTGTTGGGAGAAAGCTGGGTTGTGGAGTTCTCATTGTCTTTAGCTGCTGTTCCAACTTCTCCTTTTCACCCTTTAACCTTTGTTTCTCGTCGCGAAGCTCATTCTTTTCGACCTACAACAATTAGTAAAGCACAAAAAAGGTTTGTTAGTTGTTGCCTTCTTGTCCCGGAACTAAGCATAATGACACATGCACACATCATAAAAGGCAGCTTCTTGGAGGCCTTATTTGGAATAAATAATCAGATCATACATATGGAGTTCCAAGTTCAACATGTAAGACTAAGGGTTTTGAAGTGCATTCCGAAACAAGTCTAAATAACATACTCGCTGCATCCCATTATCCCACTGAATCCTCCTCCTTACTAATTAATAGTAATATAATTTAACTTCTATAAATTTGACTTTATTTAATTCAAAGACTACAAAGTAGATCAATCTTCTAAATAAATTGCATGGACAATATGGAGGGAAAGATGTCATGAAAAAGAAAACGTATTAAATAATGTGCAAATAGAAAGTGGAAGAACCAAGTGGGATGGGGGAAGTAAAACTAATGGCTTGAAAAGAACAATTCTTACTTTCAACTCCTTAATTTTCTCCTGAAGATTCAAATTTGAGTCTTTCAGCTTCTGAGCTTCACCTCTAAGATGAGTTACCATTCGGACAGCATCAACCAAGATTGCAGCTTTATCTGTTTTGGGAGGCCTCCCAGGCTCAAGAAGAGCACCTAATTCCATGAACCTTAAAAACCAACCAAAGAAGTTAATAGGTGCGTAGAGTAAAATACAGAGCTGGGAAGCAAGAACTGATTACTTGTCATTTAGCCTGTCCCTTCGTTGTTTCTCCCTGCAGGCTTTGGAGCTTGAAGGAGCACATGATTCAGGTCTAGCTCTAAAAAATACACAAAACTTGTTAGGGGATGCGTTAATGACTTTATGTCAGTAATTAAGAGCAACTTTTGCACAAGTTCAGATCAATGAATCACCACACATATCATACTGCTAGAGGAATAAAATTTTCGTACCGCTTCTTCGCTCCAGTTTCCTTTGGTAAATTTGATTCTCCCAATGATCCGTCAATTTCCACACTACCAATTACACAAATACACTGAAATCAATAAGACAATAAGAAGCCATGTTGCTATTTTGAGAGAGAGAGAGAGAGAGAGAGAGAGAGAGAGAGAGAAACCATAGAAACCATGTAATGGATGTCAATCCAAAATAATTTCTAGCTAATATGGCAATATCCAACTATAAAGGATTGTCCATCCATACCAGATCAAAAAGAACAATCATCCTCACAACCAAATGTATCCATATATTGTCCATATCTAACATAACAAACACCAAAAAGAAAGCCTTTCTGGGATTATAGACTATCAGAACATCGAATCACTAGCAGTAGAAGCTAAATATGTTCCAATAATTCTAATACCATCACCAACCTGAGTAATGAATTGAATTAATAACCACAAGTACAGCTAGGGTTTCTAGTTAATCCATTCCTATGCAAAAAGGAACAGAATTATGGAC
>MAYD01768367.1:0-22287 GCA_001909325.1 Ruellia speciosa
CTTGAGTAAATTTCCATGTTTCATTATTAACTTTTCTTAATGCATGAAAATATGATTGTAGCTTCTTTTTCCACTCCTTCCTGCAGTCACTTATGTTTGATATCTTGAAGGTCCTTAATGCAGTAAGTTGAAGGAAGTGCTGGTTATGATAAAAATGACCAACATGCTACTTCAGTCAAGTTAAACACTTCTGTTGCAACATACCTTACCAATGTTCTAAGATGAGGCATCCTCAGCCATTTTCCAACCGACTCCAGTGACAATTTGTGTGGTGCTTTTCCAACTGACTCCAAGATGAGGTTTAAGATTTGCTTAAAAGAACTGAAAAATCACTCAAGTCAATGAAATGCACCTTTTTCTTTATGGCCGTCTCATAAGAACTCAAACGTGTTGACCCTGAAGTAGTAACATGTTGAACCTGAAGAAGTTGTGGGATGGGTTACCCCTGTGAAGTTTTCTAGGATATGCACGAGTGAAGTCAAAGCGCACTGAAAGGAATCTATGTTGATTTGTGAGTTAGTTTTCAATCTTGAAAGCACGAACCACCTCCGGTCCTGCAGCGGGCCTGGGTGTTACACTAACTGAGTTGATATATAGTTATTTTCCTACTCGTTTTGCATTTCTAAACACTTATAGCCGGGCACCCGCTTGGAGGTTTTTTCTTGTTACTTCGTTTCCATCACTGCTGAGTGCAAATTATCTATCTATTTATACATATATAAGGCAAGAAGATTTGATTTTGGGGATTACTACATCATGGAATTTTTGTAATGTGTGTTAAGCATGTATTGGATATACATATTGAATCGTTAAATTATCATCTAATACTTGTGACTGCCATGTGGAGTTGTAGTTGTGAAAGATATAACTATAAAAATTGGAGCTTATATTAGTTATCTAAATGCTCGGTTTGTATATGGTGTCAAGAAAATAGCTGGATAGCATTTGACACGTGTTGTCATATGAGTGTATGTCATGATTTGCGCTGCATCTCAAGCCTCATATGGAAATGACATGCTTGTATCTTGTTTCTGGCATTTACCACATTATTTATTATGCTGTTTATAAATATCATATAACTAATCTGTGCTGGATAATTTTCTTATAATTAAAATTGGTGAGATAATGATGATGCCACATTTAGATTTTTCCTATTTTAACGTTGGATTTTTGTTTTAAGGTGCGTTTTCCTGGTGCAAGGCCATGCTAATACCATTAGCATAGAAGATTGCTGGCACCTTTGTTGAGGCCTCACTGTGAATTCAAAATACCACTGTGGCTGAGGGAAAATGCCCAAGAGGAAACATCTATCCTATTTATATTTGCGTTGAATGCTAGGCTATGGTTTCCTGTTGTGGAGTCAACCTATAGCAGTGTATCGAGTAGTAATGTATTGTAATTTGGGTTGCCACTAAAGGTAAGGTAAGCTTGTCTAGAAAGAAGGTAAATTGGTTCGGATGCTGGTTTCATAATACTACTTTTTGTAGTCCAAATGTGGTCACTAACTTTTCTTTCCTCCTTTAGATTTTCCTCTTTAGTAATTTCCATGTTTCATTCACTTTTTTTTTACTGTGAGAAAACATGATTGTAGCCGCTTTTTCCACTCCTTCCTGTAGTCACTTATGTTTGATATTCTGAAGTTCCTATCCATACCCTTTCATGCAGTAAGTTAAAAGGAAGAGCTAGTTCAGTCAAGTTTAACACTTCCATTGCAACATACCTTAACAATGCTCTAAGATGAGGCATCCTCGGCCATTTTCCATCTGTGACTCCAGTGACTTTTCCTGGAGGTGCTTTGCCAGAAATGGTTGCCTGAAATCAAGTTGTTGCGTGATAACATCAAAAGTTTCTGGGAAAAAGGCATCCACGTTTGATTGGGAGGAGCCCAGTTTCTGAGTAGCCAACCTCCTTACAAATCTTGGCAGGTTTCTTAGACATTGAGGGCTTTCTTTCCAGCTTTCACAGTCAACAAATCTTGGGAGTTTCATCTCTGATAACAGCCTCTACCTCATACAGGTCTTTTCTTGATTCCCTGATTGAGTCAACAATAGTTTTATTTTCCTACCTGTTTTTCATTTCTGGAGCCCTTTATAGTTGGGCACCTGTTTGGAGGTTTTTTCTTGTTGCTTACTTTTCATCATTGTTTAGTGCAATTATCTATCTATATATTCATATATAAGGCAAGAAGATTTAAATTACGGGATTACTACATGATGGAATTTTTGCTTCGAGAACTCAATTTAAGAGCCATGAGTTGATTACTAACATTAGATTTTACGGGGGAGTGTTTACTAACATTAGATTCTACGGGTTCGCATCATGCTCTCTAAAGTTTGAACAGAGCCATCATGAGTTGGTTTCCAAGTCTTGTAGAATGCCCAAATAACCCCATGTTCATAAATGTAATGGGGTTCTAGTTTTTGTTATCGCCGCAAGTTCCCCCTCATTCTAAGATACCATGAATATATGTTAGAGAAGCCGATATATGAGAAGTAAAGATAAATAAGTAGCTGCCAGTAAAAGTAAACTAAAAAAAAAAAAAGGTAATGACACTCAGTTCAAGGGCTTATTGCAAAATTACCATACACTTATGCATCACAAAAAGTGAATATTGATAGAATGGGTGTGGAACGGCTTCTGCCGTCCGCCATTGTCCTGTCAGCCCATGGGCAGAACTGTCTTTTTCTTATTTGTTTTAAGAAAATTTTTTGCTATAGTGTTAGTGGGAAGCCGACTGACTATTATTATTATTATTAAAGGTTGATGTCAGCCCTTAATTCTTGTTTGGATTTGGGGTTTGAGATATGATAAATGAGTAGTGTTTTATGCTTATAGTGTTTCCACCAATACACAAACACCAATAGCGTTTCTGAGATATGATATTATTGTAATGTATTTCTTCATTTGCGTTCTCACTTGTTTGGTTATATATGAAAGCTAAGACGATGGTGAAAATCGAGGATTGATGTCTTACGGTTATCGTAGAGTCTATTTAAATTCTCAAGAAAATATTTCTAGGCACACCTAAAATTTTGTTTAGGAGATCACTAATCTCACAATTGATTATAGAAGAGAAACAATATCCAAATGGGCCCATGCTAGTTTGTGACAGCCCATATGGTAAGATCAAATAGGCATGTTCATAAATATCAAGGCTCAACAGGGTTTCCAATTACCTCAGCGTTGCCCCTGCATTCTTCAACCATCGCTGTCTCCTTCTCTGATCCTCTGCCTCAACAGAAACAGATCCCCCTAAGTCTCATTCTCCCATCCACATTACAACCTCCGATTTACTTCTCTATGGTACATTTTGTTTTACTCTACTCTGTCTTTTGTGATTAATCATAATAATTTCTTACAGGAGGAAATTTACCACTAGTGTTTCCGCAATTCTTTTTCTTGAATTCGCCCAGGGATTTTCTGCTGTTTGATTTTTCTAGATTATAAACTTCTTTTAGAAACGGTGGCTAAATTGTCGTAACCGTTTTCTTCTTCAGTACTGGCTTCATTCTTAGTCTCTTTAGTAAATTCTTTATCCTTTGTTAGTTTGTTTGTTTGTTGCACTCTTAAAATTGCTTTTCCCCATGCCATTATTAATTCTTTATCCAATTATTTGTGTTGCTATTTGCACCGTAACTGCGTAGGCATCCTACAAGCTACCTGGTTAAAATTCTCATACTCAATTTACAGCAAATAATCTATCTATAGCATATATATAAAAATGTGTATAGAGGATGAATTCTGATTAATCAAAAAATTCTATTTTGTGAAAATATAAGAATTATTATATATATAAAGATTTTGACACTTATATCTGATTTGTTTTAAACTTGTATTTAAAATTTGATTTAGTTATAAGATTTTATATGGAGTTTAATAGGGTTTAATTAGGGTTCTATTCCTATAAAATAATAATCAATATATCTTTGAATCACATGTGATGGGACAAGGCCATTTCTACAAATTTTCACATTACTATGCCGTTTCTTCTCAATTTGCTTGCAACAAATTTTCAATCTACATCACAGAACGCTCGGTCACATTTGCTTCTTCATTGTCTCCTCTCTTTACTTGCTCGAGATTAGGCATCAGTAATTTACACTTTATCGTAACTTTTATTAGCTTTGAATTATATTTTATTGAATTTGAGCGATTTCGTTTCCCATTAATTTTTTTTATGTATTTGTTTTAAAAATTCTTATTTAAATATTTATTAAGCTCACCTATAATCTAATAAATAGTCCATCGTTCGATGCACGTCAACTTTTCTAGTTGTATTAAAATCAGGATGCACATGTGGATCTAGATCCAATACTTGCCAAATGTATCTTCTTTTTTTTTTTTTTTGTGTACATTTAATAGTAGTTATTACTTCACGGGGGACACGCCATTAAAGATATAATTATAAACAGCTTAGCTATATCCGAGGACATGGGCTACGTGCCACCATGTCTGTTAGTTCTTTTATTTCATAATCCAGTAAGCCCTTGATTACTTGCATCTCGAAATTATTCCCATTGCTTTGTATCAAAACTGAGTTAACTATCCTAGCATTGCAGAATTGATTAGGGACACTGAATGCGACGTATGCTCTATTTCCATGGACCTCCCGATTGATACCCAATTTAAGTTCAGTGAAAAAGTTCTAGAACTCCATGGATTCCCGACATATAGGTTAATCTCACTCCCATTTATTTTGTCATGTTTTGTTTGTTTCTTTGTTTTATAGTATATGTCTATAATCCAAGTGGTTAAATTTCAATTTCAAAGGAATCATGGCAAAGCGCTCAAAGATGATATTGGAGTGATCGGTGGTGAACTGCTCTGTAATTCAGAGTGAGATGCCATGCCGAGAATTTTACTTGCTACACATATCCCATCCAAACTATCCAAGGATGGTACTAAAATTTTAAATGTTAATTGTGGAAAATTAACTTTTCTTCCTGCTATCTTTTCTCTTTAAATGTGTCGCATGGTTTTTGAGCTTTAGGGGTTTTGATGAGCTGTAAATTGTTTTCTTGTGGTTAATTTTCTGGTTTACTTTTTAATCAATTTGATCTTGCATATCTGGACAATTTTGAGTTGAATTTTATGGTTGAAGTTCATAATCTTTGAAAGAGTTGCATTCGTGGTTCCAAGATAATAAAGCAATTGCAATTTTTGGAATGTGCAGCAGTCCATATGCAATTGGAAGTAGAATGCCAAGGAGTGGATTGCCGCAAGACAATAACTACTTATCTTGAAGCCTACAAGCAGCCCTCCTCCAATGGTGAGTGTGTAGATCAGATCATGCATGGTTAGTATTTTCAGAACTTCCCAGGCCACTCGTGAAGCATTTTGCTTTGGAAACGCGTGATTAAACAGTTTCAAGGTTCTGATCCGGGGTCAAAATAGTCTTTTCCAGGTGCTGCGTGAAGAAAAACTGAGCTGCGTAAGGATTGTACTGAACGCAGCCCAAAATTTCTTCACGCAGCCCCTGGAAAATACTATTTTGCCCCTTGGTCAAAAATATAATATAAATACGTTGTAAAACATTTAAAATTCAGTTGGTACTATCTCACTACAAACAACATATCAAAAAAATCTGAAAAAATTCCCAAAAATTCGAAAATGTCGGATTTTGGAGAAAACTTCGAAGAAGAGGTAAGAACATCGTGTGATACGCCGGAAAAATCGCCACCAGGAAAAAAAACCTGCCGAGGGGTTTTGAGCGTCGCTCCCGAAACTCCAGAAGTGGTTTTGGGCGTCCATCATGAAACCTCTTCTGGGGTTTCGGTCAACCGAAACCTCTCAAAGGGTTTCGGGACCGAAATCCCTCATGGAGTTTCGGGGCCTGAACCCCTTAGGGTTTCGGTTGGCCGAAACGCAACGAAGGGTTTCGAGTCCAAAACTCCATGCGGACCCGAAACCCCTCGTTGGGTTTCGGTTGGCTGAAACCCCTCAAGGGGTTCAGGACCCCGAAACCCCTTGAGGGTTTCGGGCCAGAAGAGGTTTCGGGATGGTCGCCCAAAACCCCCCTGGCAGTTTTTTTTTTTTTTTTCCTGTGGCGATTTTTCCGGCGTGTCGCACGATGTTCTTACCTCTTCTTCGAAGCTTTCTCCAAAATCCGACATTTTCGAATTTTTTGGAATTTTATGGAAACCCCTGTATGCGCGGCAAATAATCATCGAAAACCCCGTAAAAGAGCGTTGTGGGGGCGGTGGTAAGTAAGGGCAAAATCGCGATTTGCAAGATCTTCGCGAAGTAAAATAAGGCTGCGTTTAGCAGTTCATGTAGTGAGATAATACCAAATGAATTTTAAATGTATTACAACGTATTTATATTACATTTTTGGCCCAGGGGCAAAATAGTCTTTTTCAGGTGCTGCGTGAAGAAAAACTGGGCTGCATTTAGTCGGTCAGAATTATATTCTCACCTAGTTTGTCACCTCACCTGGCCCAAAATATAAAATTAAAAATATTTTTAAAATATATGGCCCAAATTTTTTCACGGTAGCCAAATCGTCATGTATTAACTACCAATCTAGAAGCAAAATTGGAACAATGAAATTTCAATTCAGGAATTTAGATTCAATAAAGGTTAAATGAAATTATATTAAAGAAATACTGGAATTCCAATGTGGTGAGGCAGATGACAGTTGAAATTAATAAGAAACCACATAAAAGAGGATTGGATACTTAGTGGTAATAAGTAAAACTCAAATTACTTAATTTTGGATACTATTTATACATAACATTCAGAACAACTTACTCAATTAAGTTAACTGATTTACTGTTATCAAACTGACTTAATGAATAAATACTTAATTCATTAAAATTAGGGGTTCTTTGGCAATTAGCGATAGCGGTTAAATCCTTGACATGATGTTTGTTAAGATTGTACAGTGAATATGGAAGAAAATTGGTCACTTCTTTGCCTATGAATACCTGTACTCATAGTGTGTTTCAAGTATCAGAAAAACATAAGTGATGAAGTATGCATTTAGAGTGCATGAGAGTAGGGTGTGTTTTGTGGGAAGAGTGAGGGTTAAAAATAATTGGGGATTTTTTTCTCCAAGGGATATATTCTCTTAAGAATGTTTTAATCATACTATATATATATATATAGTGGAAGTTATTTTGGAATCTAGTAGATTCTGCGGTTTTTCCGATTTGGGTTTTCCTTGTAGTAATCCTAGTTTCACACTTTATTCTCTTACGATATATATAGTAATTCCAGCAGCCCTGGTTGTCTTGCCAGTTGCCACTTTCGGCCGATGAAAGAATGCCTTGTGCCAAAATCAACAATTGTATAGGAGTTTAATTGCTAGTAATTAACGTATGAGGACTAAAGTGCAATAAGCAACAAGTTACAACATTAATGATTAAATGATTAAACACTAACTTAAATTTTACAGCCTCCAATTTCAAATCCAGAGTTAATTATAAAGCCACTCCTATTTCCTTAAAACCCTACATCTCAAGGGAAACTTTCCTCCATCGTCTAGTCAGCCTCAGGCACAGCACCTCTATCCTTCCTCTCAGCATAATATTTGCAAACCAAATGTTCTTATTAATAAGTTTACACATCACTTCTGGTTATTTTAAAATTTGAGCATTCACTTTATCATTCATACTTAAGTTTGAAACCAAATTCACTTTTAACAAACACAGCTTTTTTTCTCCTCTCTTTTTTGAATTTGTGACAGAGCTGAATAATGTAACCTACAACTAGCTAGAGAATACTCTAGAAGCATCTATAATTAACCTCAGATTGTATGAAGAATACTGTAAAACATCTAGAAAAAAGGATTAAATATCAAATTAGGACAGTAGAAGGAGGGTCTGTTGAAATTTGGACATTAATTATTGCACTTACCAATTTTGGCCACTAACTGTCAACTTAAATGCCAATTTTAGCCAAAATTACTATTCCGGCGCGTGTGTTTTTCACCCTCCACCAATTTCACGCGCCGGACTATTAAATGTCAATTTTGGACACCAATTGCCTTATTAAATGCCAATTTTGGACAAAATTTTAAAAAAATTATATTTATAAATCTAATTTTTTATATATATATTAAAAATAAAAATATACTTACTCAATTTTCAACGTTTCAGAGTTTGACACTATTCACTTATTCCATTTTGACTATCATTTGTCGCTTATATTTAATAAAAAATATAGTCACGTGGGGTCTTGTTAGATTTGTTTTAATGTATATGGAAGCTGCACAAAACTTGCATGATACATGCACATAAACCACCATGTAAGAAATACCTTGAGAATGCTCCCTGAAGTTGTCCATGTCATGCCGAAACCTAAGAGTGAAATCTTGTTTTAGAATGCAAAAATACTGAAAATGGAAAGAATGGACAATAGGGAAAAAAACTAAAAACATAAAACACTAGGGAAAAAATGGAAAAATATATTTATTGAATGTGCGACCTGGCAGTCGACCGACTCAAAAGTCCGCACTACTCAAAACTGAGTATCAACCAAATCTTTCATCGTCAAATGCCAATTTCCGTGTTTCTCCACTGCACTCTGCACTCTGCATCGCATCTTCTTCTTGGCGATTTTTGATTTTCTGCATTTCATTTTCGCCACAGATCACAATTGCTTGCAAAGACAGGATTTTTCAAGTGGGCTGATGTATATGTCTTTGATTCAGTTTCCTAATTGCAACCCTCTCCGTCCCTTTCCCATGCCCGTTTTCTATATCCCTTTATACATGTGTATATTTAGATGCAAATTGTTGTTTATGAATCGTATTTACAAGTCCCTGTAGGGGAATTATCAATTTATCATCCCATTCCCATCCCTTTTGTGGTTGTGTGTAGTGTAGGGGTACAATTATTTTGTTGTTGTGTGAATTGATCGATTTGCTGCAATTTTTGAAATTGATTTGATGCCAAGAGTTGAGAATTAATTAGGGGTTCGGTTAAAGGTTTCAAGGAAGACGTGAAATATTTTTTGGCATGATTGTGGACTTTCCTGAATATGTGATTGGGATTTAATTTTACCGTCTGTGATGCTGGCCTGTTTCTGCTGGAATGTAGATGAGGTTCTGATTTAATTCATTCTTATTCGGTAATTAAATCTGGGAATTCTTGCTTCGTTTATGTTTAGATGCTATACTCATTTGTGGAGTGAGGTTTTTGAGGTTAAGTGCTTTTGAACTGCAGCCTGTAGGTGATAGTTAGCTGATGATACATAATTGGAAAAGTTGAGAATTTATGAGCAACGGTTGCTTTAATAACTGCTCGTCGGGATATGGTCAGGAAGTTGTTAAGCATTGACTTTGGTTGAGTGGAATTAATGCTACGGTGGTACATTTCGTTTATCTAGATCAGGGTAATTAAGAGAAGACTTGTGTTTTGTATACTCTTTTCCAGGCTATTGTTTTGGTTGTTTCAATAACTGTTCGTCGGGATATGGTCAGGAAGTTGTTAAGCAGTGACTTTGGTTGAGTGGAATTAATGCTACGGTAGTACATTTCGTTTATCTAGATCAGGGTAATTAAGAGAAGACTTATGTTTTGTATACTCTTTTCCAGACTATTGTTTTTTTGGCACGAGCATCAAGTTTATCGACCGTCTCTTGTGCATCATTTAAAAACTGGGTTGTTGGCATAGTTTCTGTTGCTGAACTGAGGCAATATGGGTAGGAGAGTATGGAGGAAGGTTGTGACTAGGGGTGAGCTGAAAGTGGATCGCCCTGAAATTCATGAGAATTTGATTGGGGTGAGAGCGAGATGCGTGATTGGATTAGTTTACCTGAAGATTTTATAATTCAAATTTTCTCACGGCTGAACTATCATGACCTAGCTGGTTTATCATCAACCTGCCGCACATTCAGAGCTTTGGGTAAATCTCCATTTTTATGGAAGGTGTTGGATATGCGGTGTCATAAGTGTGATGCTGCAGCAACTTCATTGCTTGCTTCTTGGTGTACCAATCTTCAGAAGCTTCTGTTCCAATCTGTTGAATCTGCTGAAGCCATCATACATCTTCGTGCAAAGAATTTAGGTGAGATTAGTTGTGGTTGCAGCAAAATGACAGATGCAGCACTTTGCGTGCTTGCAGCTCGGCACGATGCATTAGAGCGGCTTTATGTTGATTCAGGTTCCAATGGATGTATCAGCAGCTATTCTGTAAAATTGTGTGCAATGTGCTGTCCACGGTTGCAAAAACTGTGGCTCTCTGGTATTCGTGAAGTGGATGCTGATGCAATCAATGAAGTGGGTCCTCAATTTTGATTCTGCACATACTGCACATTGTCAACTGTCTGACTCTAATCATTAGCTGCATTAGGACACTCATGTGTAAAATGAGGCCCTCCACAATATTGACACATGATAATTTCTGCAGCCAATTGTGGGGAAGCTGGTGGAACTGCAGTAGCCTTCTTTGACATGAATACCTCCAACTTCTCTAATTGGCTCACCAACATGTCCATCTTTGCATCTAGCAAAGTGGACGAACCAACCTCATACATGCCGGCCTTTGGGGTTGCAACTCGCTCTCCGGTCCCCCAAAGCTCCACATCAGCTAGAGCATCTAAGATTTGCCTTGCATCTTCTACGGTCTTACCCATAAACGAACCTCCAGCCGAGGCGTTTATCCACTGTCTACTTTGCTCAGTAAGACTCTGGTAAAATATATGCATCAATGCTGGGTCTTCAAACCCATGCTGTGGATAAGCTCTTAAATACTCTCGAAGCCATTCCCAAGCCTTGGCTACTGTTTCATCGGGCTTTTGCTTAAAGTTCGTGATTCTTGCCCTCAACTGCATGATCTTTGATGGTGGAAAAAATTTGGTCATGAACCTTCGGACCATTTCATCCCACGTCGTGATATTTCTAGCATGTCTGTGCCTTTTCCCGAAGAGAGAATGGGAATAGGCGCAACCTCAAATCTGAAGCTGACAATCCTTGGATACTGATTGTCTGGCACAATTTCTCGAACCTTGCCTGATGCAAGTTTGGATTCTCACTAACTCCAACCCGGAATTGGTTGTTCTGAACCATGTTGATAAAGGCCGGAGCTTTGATAGGGCCACTCGGAGGTATGGGCACCCTATTGTCTGTCGGCTGCAGATAATCCCTAAGTAGTCTTAGGGGTGGTTGATTGTTGACATTATTTGGGGGAGGTGGTGGATTATTCTGAACATTGTTCTGAATATTATTCTGATTACCAGCCGTCCTCAGTCTTTCCGCTTCGAGTCTAGCCTGATCGTTCATCTCTGCATTGAATCTTTGAGTTGCACGTCTTAATCGGAAAGTCCTCTCGATTTCAGGATCTACCCAATACTCGATTGGTTGTCCTCTCCTTGGCATAGACAAATTTCCTGCACAACGAACGAAACAAGATTAACCCAAATTGCAAAGACAAGAATAAAGAAGAAAAATAGGAAAAAGAATCTAGTTGAGAAAACTACTATAACACTTAAATAAAATTAACCTATCGCCCTTCCCCGGCAACGGCGCCAAAAACTTGATGTGCTATTTTCATTCATACAAATACCGCAAGTGCATAGTGTCCAAGTACTGGATGGGTTCCAGGTCATATTCCACAGGGAAGGAATAATACAAGCTAATTAAATTTATGTATTCTTTGTAGCGAGATTAATTTAAAATGGAAGTTCAAAGATTTGGGTTTTTAAGAAACTATGATTGAAAATAATGTAAAGAATGAATTTTTATCAACTTTCAAGAATGCAAAGAAGTGAAAATCAAGATCTAAAATAAGTGGTTTCCCGTTTCTATTGTTCCATCATTCCGTTTGATTCCGTTGTAATCAATTTAATCAAATTCAAGGTCCTAGTATTCTAGATAAAAAGTATCCTCCCGGAGTCCGAATTACCTATCCTACAACAGGCGTTGCTAAATGGTTCCCTTTTCTAGTTCTTCCATAAGCTAGTAATTCAATCGAATTTGTTATCTGAAAGCTTTCCGGCTATCACAGATAAATTATGCACCAATCACATAAATGGCCAATTTCATAGACTTCAAATTTTATTCGATTAAATCAACCTTGAATTGAAGAAAATAAGCAGAATTCAAACATTATTCGTAGAACAATAAAACCTAGGGTTCCCAACTATAATCTAGCCGCTCATGGCGTCAACAACCAAAAACGAATTCATCAATGAACCAAGAAAATTCATAAACAAAAGCATATAAACCCCCTCGACATCAACTCTTCTTAGCCCTCCGGATTTGGATGAATTTGAGTCTTCGGATCTTGGATCTAATGGAGCTCTTCGCAGATCTTGAAAGATGATGTTTTTTCTTTTTTCTCCGGACAAAATTATCTGAAAGTGTGTATTTCTAAATGAGAAAAACTGTTCCCAATCCCTTGTTTTCTTTCCTAATTCTCCCCCTTGACTGTTGGGCCTTACAGGCTCGTTTGCTGCAAAAGGCACGGTTTAGGGCATGGTTTTCAAGGACCACGCGCCTAAAATCGCGCATGTTGATGGCTCAAACCGACTTGAATAGATGCGGTCGAATGCACGGTTTCCAAAGACCGCGAGGTGTAAACCGCGCGTGTTGTTTGCTGCTTTTTCTGTTCATCATGCTGTCCAGAGGCGCGATTTTCAGTCCAAAGCTCCAAAAACTCTCTATTTTTATTCCTGCACCTCTTAAACACACATCAAATAGCACAAAACAGTATAAACATCACTAATCCTTTAAATTAACTCAAAATTGCTCATATCAAAAGATTTGGCATCCATATATTCTAATTTGATATTAAAATCCTCTCCAACATTGACTAACAACCTTACTTTTTGCAAGGTATCACTTGCTTAAGGCCATAAAGAGATTTTTCCAATTTGCATACGAAGTGCTCACCAGGCTTTACAAAATCCTCAGGTTGCTTCATGTAGATTTCCTCCTCAACTGTGCCATGCAGAAATGCAGTCTTGACATCAAGTTGCTCCAATGCAAGATCAAACTGAGCACAAGTCCTAACAGTACGCGAATTGGTGTATGGCGAACAACTGGCGAAAATATCCCATTGTAGTCGATCCCTTTCTCGCTGACTAAATCCCTTCACAACTAATCTCGCCTTATAGTGAGCTTTCTTAATTTCTGGGATTCCTTTCTTCACTTTATAAATCCATTTGCACTTCAATGATTTTCTTCCCTTGGGAAATTCAACCAATCGCCAAATTTTGTTGCTGAGCAGACTTTCCATCTCATCATTCATAGCTATCTCCTAGGTTTTGGATTCGTTACAAGAAATAGCATCTTCAAATGTTGTGGGTTCATTTGCTAAATCTATTTCTTGAGCAATAGACAATGCGAACGCAACTGTAGAATCCCTTAAGTATCTAGAAGGTGGTCTGATTTATCTGCGAGGTCGATCTTTTGTGATAGTGGATTCAATTCGCTAAACAGGCTGGGGTGAACTTAGCTCATTTGCCAAAGTACCTTGTTCTGGCGAAGTAGAAGGTGGCGAATGAGGTTCATCTTCTAGCAAAGCAGCATTCTCAAATGATTGCATATTTGAGGTTTGTGGATTCTCAGGCATCTCAAATATTTATCTCTCATAAGACTCCACCTGTTCGCGAGCTCCTTCTGGTTCCTTTGGTGATGTGAAACGTACATCTAAAAACCATGATTGGTCTCTCATAAAACCAATCCCTATGAGGGTGATGTGAAACGTACATCTAAAATCCATGATCCACTCTTTTCGCGACCGTCTTCACTGGTTACTGAGAGGATGTGCTCTTTGTCATTTGATTGAGCGACGTAAGCTTCAGTAGGTTTCTTTCCCTATTTCTTTTGTTTGTTTTTCAACTTGTAGCAATCGGCGATAATATGGCCCCCTTTTCTTACAGTAATGACTGGTGATCCTTGATTTCGCTTCCTTGACTTTGATCGTGAGTTCTTCTGTTTGCGATTATCTCTCTGCGAACCTCTGCCTCATACAAACAAACCCTCAGTTTTGTCACTTGGGAGACCATCATGATCAAACTTCTCATTGGATAACAAATTAGATGTAACATCCTTAAACAACAGGGTGACACGATTCTCATATAGCATTATTTCGCGAAAATGCTTATAGGACCGTGGCAGGGATACAAGAAGAACTGCTTTGTCTTCATCATCAGTCTTAATATCCAGATTTTCCAAATCCATTAAAATAGAGTTAAACTCGTCCAAGTGAGTTTGTATGTCTGTACCTTCACTCATGCGAATTGTGTAAAAACGCCGCTTGTTAGCTAACGACTTTGTCATGTAGAGATCCTCCAGCTTCTTCCACAAGTCGGATGTTGTCTTCTCAGTGGCCACCTGCCGCAATACTTCCTTGGACAGCATAAGTTGGATAGAAGATAGGGCCTTCTCATCCAAATGTTTCTGGTCATCATCTACTAGTTTGTTCTGAATACCATCCAGCGCCTTCTTTAACCCATTCTGAACTAGAATGGCCCTCATATGGATATTCCATATAGTAACAAAATCTTGCCATCAAACTTCTCTAGATAAAATCTTGCAAATGACATCTTCACTAATATTCAAAGTTCTGATACCACTTGTTGGGAACGGAGGCAGCGGAAGCAAACAGGTAAAGACCAATCAAACAATGAAGATGAGCAAGATAAACAACAAAAAAAAAAAATTAATCTGAGAAAAAACACACACACACAAGATTTATGTGGAAACCCAAAATGGGAGAAAACTATGGACGACAACAAGCCCAGAACAAATTCACTAAGAATGATGGTGAAGATTACAAGACATCCATTTAATATCTGGACCGCACAAAGCTCTCCAGAATGGATATCTCACAGTGTATACACTTTCTGTATATCTCTCTTCTACATCTCAAGTTCTTCACAACTCCAATATATATACACACCAAATTTTCCCTTTATCATGGGAACACACAAAGGTACATGCATCATTAAATGATGATGGGACATAAAGCATAAAAGTGACTAAACAGCACACTTCTCAAAAAAGCAGTCTGACAGACATGTAGAGTGAGAATCTTGACTTGAAGAAGTGAAACAAGTGCTTCTCCACCTTGGGCAAACAACTAAGAGCGAAAGAAGTGGGGCGAGACCAGAACAGAAGCGAAGAACTTCGCTACCCCCAACTCTGGCGACCTTGAGATGTCTGTAGCGAACTTGACTTTGCTAGAGGAAGCGAACTTAACTTCGTCAATGCGAGGCACCAAACTTAACATAGAGCAATGAATAGACAAGGTAAAAATCTTCATCAATTGGAAAACCAAACCAATCAACAAGGAGATGGATTCCTTTGTCCTAGGAAAAGGTTATCTTGTTCATTTTCCTCTAATCAAAATTATGTCACGAAATTTGTGAACTAATTTAATTAGTAGTTAGTTCATTTGTGCATGGAAGGTTGGGCTTTGATAAACTTTTGCTTATTGGCATTTTTCTTATAAACCAGAGGGCATCTTGGCAGTTCCTCTCTTCCACCTTGAGGACAAGGCATTTTTTGAGAGGTCAGGAATAATAGGAAGTAGGATTTGGTAGTTTAATTAGTATTATCAGATACCATGGGCGGATTCAAGCATAAAATGTGTGGGTGCGGGGGCCAGTGGAAAAAAATATCATGATAAAAAAAAGGTCCAATCCAAATCCAAATGAACCCACTCAAGACTAAAATTTGCCTCCTCAATCCCAATAGTAAAACAAGGAGGGAGAAAAATGAGAAAAAAAACAACTCATGTGTGCTTTAACATTTTGAGTCCAAGAGAAATAAATTGTGGCCCAACAAAGAGGAAGGAAGATGAGTGAAAAAAACAGCTCATGTGCACTTCTATATTTTGAGCCCAAGAAAAATTAATTATGTAGCACTGTATAGGTGTAGTTTTAGAGATTTTTTGTTTTTTTTTTGTTTTGAATTGCCTTTTTTTTGTAGTATATGTAAAAAATGTCTTGTGACTAATCTTTGCATTGTTTGGAGGATCAAACTAAAAAAAATTGTTAAAATAAAACAAATTAAAATGACAACTAGATAAGGGAATATATTTCTCAAACTTCGTCCTCTCTTTGCCTTTCTCCCCATATTTAGTTCACTTCCCCTCAGGCCAATGACAACAGCTCAGCATTGGTAGAAATGCACCCCCACTAGGTTGGTTTCTAGATTCGCCCCTATTAGATATGGATAATAGTAAAGTTGGCACATATAGTAGTACGATTAGTATTTAATAGAATTTGTGTTTGGAAGTCCTTTTATTGAATCGATATTCTTTTGAAAGTAGAAGTCTAGTAGGGTTAGGAGTCTATTACTTTTTATGCTCTACCTGTAAATGAGTATTGGGATCCCTCTTTTGTATTCATTCATTGATGCTTAGAGAAAGAGCCGGCCCTAGGCCTTTGGCAGGGAAGTTCCCCGGATTTCATCTTCTTTTCTTTGTTTCTGAAGTCGCTTCGTAATTCCTAACAAAACTTCTATAGCCATTTGAGTATATATTTATTTTGGGTGGTTAGGTTGCTTTAGCACGCTCTTGTTCCAACAGATCTTATAGCCTTCAAGAGAGAGCTGCTGGTGTGCTATGGAGATTGTCTGAATCAAAAAGACAGAGGTGTCATTATTTTTAAATTTCACTATACTTGGTACTTTTGCTTCTAGTACTAATAGCATGAAACTATAATATGGTATTCCGAGTTCCATACTTTTTGGTGTATTGCATTGGATAGGAAAACAAAAACAATATACTTCAAAATGCGGATTATCATTTTCTTTTTGGTAGCAGTTCAGTTTATTTTTTAATCACATTTATGCACCTAATGCGGTTTTACATAGAAATGGCCACAATATTTGATCAACTCGAGGTGAGATTGATTTTAATTACTGAGAGCTTAATGCAAATTTCTCGAATTTATCTTCAAATCTCATGGTTAAGTGTGATCTTGATCTAGTTCGAGCTCAAGCTCACTCGAGCTCGAGCATGCTTGACTTTGAAATGTAAAGGAAAAAACATGTAAAGTTATAAATTGATTGAGTTTGGAAAATGAGTAACAATTAATAGAGAATCGCTGCAAAAACTATCAAGTGACCAACTAGCATAAAAGCAGTTTTAGGGCGGTGAGTCACTTAATATATCAGTTCAACACACCCCTTCACGTGCAAAGATGGGTTAGCCTTGCACGTGCGCACAGGAGAAACGTGCCCGGTTAACAGGTACGTTGGGACGGCTGAGACTTGAACACGAGAACCATGGCTCTGATGTCAGTTATAAAACTACAATGTATTTTCCCATTGAACATAATAATGAGCACCACTACAATACATAAATTAGCTAGAAACAAATCAAATCTAATATAAAAAATAAGTAGACAAAACTAATTTATGAAATATTGAAACAAATTATTTTTAATCACTAACTAATTTATTATCTAACACTTCAAACTTTAAAGCTTGATCTTTTTGAGAGTTGGTCAGACATGGTATTAGCACCAAGGTTTTCCAAGAGATTTTTCCGTATTTTGCAACAATATTAGTTGGTGTAAGTCCTTGAAGTTTGAGGATGTTTCAAATAGTTTGTGCGTGTAAAAAAAATGTTGAGCAAGCTTCCAGCTGATGTTTCCTCATTGGTTGAGGAGTGTGTTCCACAGCCACGATGCCATAACCTGCGGTGTGGCGCACACTTAGACGACCTTTCCTAAAAAAAATTTCATTTGTTTTGTAATTGTATTTTATTTTTTGCCAGGAACTCTATCCTAATTAACTTGGTAAATGACATGGAATTATGGATTGTTGTTACATTTTCAATTGAATGTGCTATAGTTTGGATGTTGGATGTGTTCCAAATTTTAATTTGGGATGTATTTTGGCCTCGGATTGATGATTAAATTTGCTTTATTTTGAATTGTATATATTTATATTATATTTACCATATATATGTTTATTTTTTTTAAATATCTTTACTATGGCGCACGCACGTCTCTGCATGCCAGGCTTTGCACAAAGCTGGGCTGTGCACTACTGAGAACTATGGTAATTTTTTAAATGTTCATCATGGCAAGCAGAATAATTAGTTGATGCACAGTCACATCTTCGGGAAAAGGTTACACAAAATTATGGCAACTTTGTCAGTTTTTATACTCTAGTTTTCAACTTTTAATCACCGTTGAAGCTTGTACTGTAATTTTTATTTATTTCCAACTTTATATTTTTTGTGACATCTGATTATTTCCTTACAGCATTGCTATTGTGCAAGAAGGAGGTATCGTATTCGTACCACTAATAGCCCTTGCTCAATCTGAGGCTAAGGTAAGTTTCGTTGGCAACCTAGCTCAATGCAAATTGGGGACAAATTGTGAGGCATATAATCTCATTCATATGGAAACTCTTGTACCATCATATGCGGTTAGCTATGTGCGGATCCCATGTCACGATTGTCACAAATCAAGACACACTTTTTAGTTTACCTCCTTCATATGCTAATCGATCTTATTGCACGACCATGCTTAAAACTTTCAGTGTGTGTACGAGACTGCTGTAGGAGCTCTTTTGGAATCTTGCTTTCCATCCCGAAAATGCTCTCCGCGTTGCACATGATGGGGGCTTACCTGTCTTAGTTCATATCTGTTCATCTCCTGCATCAAAATATGCGCGATTCATGTCTGCTATAACGCTAGCATACATGTTTGATGGGAGGTTCACAATGATCCTCTTGATATCAATTTTTTTGTGTATTTCTAGATTTCTTTTATTTCATAGATGTGCAAGTGTTGTAAGTTTGTTCTTTTGTTTCTCGCTGTGCAGAGTGGACAAAATTGCTTTGATCAGAAATTCTGCGGACGAACCTTCCAACTTGAGGATCTCAACTCGCTTTAGAACCTTGGCCTTGAAGTGCATGGAATCATTCATCTTGTCCTTTTATGATCCTGGGCCATTTTCTTTAGCAGCCGCTTCATCTGCCCCTGCACTGGCGCATGTGGCGGAATCTGTCCACATTCCTGAAGTTGGTTGTTTGAAATGCTTGTTCTCTCTCTCTCTCTCTCTCTATCTGTGTATATATATATATATAATATGTGTGTGTGTGTGTGCGTGAGCATGCGCATATGCCAGTTTTCTTCCAGTACATCACATTTAATTGTCGATGGTCAGCGGAGTTGAGATTGAAAGATTTGTCGCTATGTTACTGAATCCATGTCGAATACTGAAGTTTTGTGCAATATTTGCGCTTCTTCAGGTCTGCAATTTCTTTCTGAACTTGCAAAGCACAAAATAAATTTTCTGTCGCAAAGCTTTTTTTCTTGTAGTGTCTGAACCTATACGCAATGTTAATCTCCAACTGCAGTTCAACATAGGTGGTGCTAGCATCGTTCCAAATGTGAAACTTATGAAGAACGCTGGGATCTCACTGCTGCTGTGTGGGATGGCTGCAGGTACCGCTCTAGCACCCCCCCCCCCCCTTCTTTAGTCCTAGGCAAAGTCTTGTCACGCTTTGTGCTTCGAAATCTTGAGCTTGAATAGTTTGGCTTCAGGTAATTCCTAGATGCTAATACTTGTTTGCTGATCGGGCAAGCTGCCTTTGAGATGATATCGTTATCAATTAATAATTTGTCCGGAAAGTGTAAATGTGATAATGAAAGTTATAGTTATTTCGAGAATCTCTGTCACAATATTTTTGCAGTTGTCAGAAAACCTCGTGATGTAAAAATATGAGAATCCTTTTTCTTATGTGTGGAAAAGTGTATCATAAAGCATGATATGTAATACTCCCTCCCCCTTCAAACAAAAAATATATAATACTCCCTAGCTCGGCAATGTTTGTTCTCGGGCTTGTTTTCATTGATGGAAGGAGAAAAAAAAGTCATGTTGAGGTATATGGAGAAGTTGTTTCGTGATCATATAAGAAGCAAATTAAAATACATTGTGTTTTGTTTTTTGGAAGAACTTTTAATTTACTTCATAGCATATCAGGTTATAGGCATTTTGTGGATCTGTTGTGCAATTTGACCGGGTTGCTTTTTCCCCTTGGCTGTTTTGATATTTCATGTTTCTTTAAATGATATTTTCTCACTCTTGACATTTGTGGCAGATAATCAACATCATAGGTCGTGAAAAGCAGTCAACTGTCATATGTGTGGTTATAATGGATGTTGGGACTCAGGTATTTGAGCAACAAGGCAGCAGTGCTACAATCGTGCAGCTTCTCAATTTAATTTTCAGGCTTTATAATAATTGCTTTATATCGGAATTTTGTTTTGGCCATCATGAAGCAATATGAATGTCATTGTGAAGAACATTTTAAAAGTTTGTTGTTTGACCCTAATAAAATGTGGCAGTTGTAATAGTACTGTCAAAATAATTAGACCATGGACCATAAAAGAAAAAGAAAACTTCGAATTTTTTAAATATTTATTTTTTAATATTTTTGAAGTCCTAAGGATTTTCATTCATCACGAATCAAGATTCTACCATGGAAGTCTATACAAAGGATCTTTAGCACGAGAATTTACAAGGTCTATATGCACACACTCAAAAGAATAATGCTGAGTATTTTGATCAAAGCAACTATAGCATCAACAACTGGACGAGATTGCAGAGTGCTGCCCTCAGAGCCCTTCCTGACCACGTTGAACAGTCCCAGGATTATCACCTTCAAATATGGCACCCTCAACCCAACCAACTCCACATGTTGAGCCCCCCATACTAGTTCTCCCAGCTCGTCCCCAACCCAAACATTGCCCCAACTCATCATTGCTGTAAACCATACCAATTAACTGCGCATCCATTCTTCAAACATGTTGGGATCAACCTCACAAATGTGGAATCAAAATCAATTTTCAAGATTAAACCTCTAAAACCAAGTGGATTGTAAATGAAACAAAAAAACACCAATGAAGAATTAATTAGACACAAGATTTATGGGGCAACCCAATGCAGGAGAAAACCATAAGCATAACGATAGACAACGATGAACCAAACAAATCAACAATGTACAATGAGTCTCTTCTTGTAGCAAGTCTCCTCAACTTTGAGAATCATGGCCGGCTCGAACATTTTTGAGGCCATGAGCCAAAATTCAAAAAATGGTCACCTATGGAGCAAATACATACGTGTTCTATTACTTTGTAAAATGAATTTCATATTATTATTATTAATTTGTTAAGAGAACTTTTTTTTATTAACTGAACTTGAATAATCAAATTATTTATGTATCGTCCGGATGAGAAAAGAATATGTGTAGTTATGGAAATATATCTTAAAATACAATTGAAACGAAATTATTAGTTAAACGGTTGGGAAAGAGATTTCGATGATCACAAGATCACTATCAGAGGTTGTTTTGCAAGCAAGCGGACTACACTCCAACTAATATAGAGAATTAAACAATTTTAACTCTTCAGCGTGGATCTGTTGTCTTGCTAAACGGAGAACAACAAGACTATAGTTTTATCAAGAACTCAAAATAAGAATAACAAGAAGGGCAAGAGATTTGATTACCCAGTTCGGTCTACAAGACCTACGTCTGGGGGATACCAATTCAGGAGAGATTAACTAGGACACAAAGAAACAAGAACTACAGAACCAATCGATCTTCCTCACCCTAGACTCAATCTAGTAAGAACAGCAGTTGTCTTCGCAAAGATTGGACTACTGCGAGTACACCAACTCGAATCAATTAGACTGATCTTGACTCTCTCTTCTGCCTAATCTTCCTAGACACAATCCAGACTTACAATGTAATATAGAACGGTACAAAATGTGAAAGACTCACTTACAGAAGATTGATCATGAACTACTGAGTATAGTCTCTCTGAAAAATGATTAAAGAACACTCTTCTCGAATGATCTTAACAACTCGTAATATATCTGAGTATGTATGTATAATCTCTAAGTGTATATGATCTGTGACTAGAGCTATGTATATATAGATTACAAAATGGTGTTCTAGAAATTCTTCAAGCCGGTTATCTGCCACAATCATCGAATATAATAACTGTCATTAACTGTCATTGTTGATCAGGACTTGCTGCAGATGCTGTTGTTCCTGCTTATAGTGGACAACGGGAAAACAGACTCTTGACAAAATAGAAAGACTTCTCCAACACAAATGTTAAGAATGCCGAATTGGAAACTGGACCAGGTTGCACTGGTCTGTCAAGAATATGTTGCTTCGCCTTAATTATATAGAGATTAACCTTCACTTTAAAGTTCTCCTTCGCACAAAAGTTCGACCAATCCCAATTTTCATTGTTTATCAGCACACTATTCATCTCATCATTCATTGTGGTGTCACATTTCGCACATTCAACACAAGAAATGGTTTGTCAAAAAGTTTCTTTTAATAGTATTTGTATTACTAC
>MAYD01768370.1:0-25760 GCA_001909325.1 Ruellia speciosa
GATGTTTCCATTTTAGTACTTTTATTAGTCATATGCCAATCATGATCAGCTGTGGTAGTTTATGTGAATTGTTCCCCAAAAGTTTTCATACTCTAAATCCTCTGTTTTAGAGTGGTACACGTATAAAGAGTGAAATTCCCCATGCTGATAATGCGAGCTAAAATTTATTTCTGGCTAGATTATGCAAGTGAAATTTTAGACTGTTCGTATGAATTCCTCTCATTCATTTGTCTAAATTTTTCTTGACATGTATGTCTAACTAGTAACTTGCTTGGCATGTTCCATATGTGTGATACCTAATTCCTGGGACAGAATCTACTCCTTTCTACAAATGATGATAGCAGCATTTTGAAGATTGCTGATTTCGGCTTTGCAAGGTGCAGTTGCCTCCCCCACCTCGTCCTGAATATATGCATATTTTTATTATTGTATTTAGTGTGTGTTGGCACCCATTTATGTGCTTTCTATGTGTTGACTCAAATTGGATAATACAGTCTTGCAAAGCTTGGCATGAAAGTCCTCCTGTCTGCCTGCCATTGCTGGCTGGTTCTTCATAAGTTGGCTAGTAATAATCTGAATAGTCATGGAAGAATATATTACAAATGGAACAAAAAAACCCAAGAGACACTGGAGAGAAAAGGATAGAATTTGACCCAAAAGAAGAACAGAAATAATCTACCATCATAAGTTAACTTGTTAATAGGGTTGAATTCGAGTTTATTACCACAATACTTTAGTTGAACTTGTCATGGTATTTTCAAGTTTGGCAACAACTTGAACTCGACGAGTTTGAGCTTGTGTAACTAAATGGGCTAGAAGCCAAAATAATAGGGTTTTTTGCGTGTCTTGGATGAATTGATGATTCATGAAGGTGCAAGAATAATTGATGAAATCTACAGATCAAAAATGTCTGCCAGTAAGTCATTGTTTTAATTTTAATTTTCACTTTGAACTTTAAATAAAGTTGTTAACCACTAGCGAACCCTTTGAATCCAATAAAAAGTAGTATACTATTAATAATTAATAGAATAACATATGTGAACTATAGTATCTCTGAAGTATTAAGAAGTGAATTGAGCCACTTGTCAAGTTTTTGAGTAACTCAATTTAGATTTGAAATTTGATTTGGTCACTCCACCAAGCTGCTTGAAACTTAACTCGAACTTGATTAATCTGAGTTCAAGTAAAGTTTGAAGTCAAGTTATTTGACTTCATCGATTCAAGTAACTTGGCCTCAGCCCTACTTGTGAAGGGGATATTTAAACAGACTAAATTTATTAGAGTGCAGATCAGACTGCCTTCAACTATCATGGTTTACAAAGCATACAATAGAGAAATAAAGTATATCTGTGTGTACAAATTCATGGCACGTTTATGGTACACAAGCATTATTGGCTGGAGCTGGCTGTATAATGGATGAGAAATGAATTATTAAATTCTCTTCCCTTATTACAGATCTTTACAACCTAGAGGTCTTGCTGAAACCCTGTGTGGTTCGCCACTATACATGGCTCCAGAAATAATGCAGCTTCAGAAGTATGATGCTAAGGTGAGATTTATATATTACATGTTCTTTTACAGCTTCCCTCATCTAATTTCTCTATTCTGCTGCAGGCAGATCTCTGGAGTGTTGGTGCCATTCTTTTCCAGCTTGTCACTGGTAGAACACCCTTTACTGGAAGTAATCAGATACAGGTGTCACTCATCTTAGTAAAAAAATTAGTTATATACTCTTGTAGCTGAGTCACTGATGAAGAATTTCGTAGTTGTGTAAACACCTATCTTCATTTTAATTTTGTAGCTTCTCCAAAATATCATTAAATCGGGAGAGTTGCAATTTCCACCTGAGGCCAGGAGCTTGAGTCCTCACTGCATTGATTTGTGTAGGAAATTGCTGCGGCGTAACCCAGGTGATCATGTTTTGCATTGTCATTTTATGGAATATGCTCCAAATTTAATAATTTTTATTCACAACTTTAGCTTCTCTCTGTTGGTGGTCGACTTCCGGACCATGGTTATTACGGCGTTGCCTAGGCGTCCTGGTGGTTCCCCAGGACCGCCAGGAGGCCTCGCCTCGCCCTTTTTTAGGCGAGGCGAGGTTGGCGTCGCCAAGGGGTCCAGAGGACACCTTGGCGACGCCCGAAAGCCCGCCACAACCCATTAAAACCCTAACCCGACCTGGTAATTTTAAAAAACCCTCCAAAACCTAACCCTAATCCCGCCCAACTCCAAACCCACTTCTGAGTTCTGACGGCGAGAGCTTGCCCAACTGCTGCTTCTGCGAGACTGCGACCTTTCTGCCTCTGTGCGCCGCTCTCTGCCTGGTGTTTCTGGTGACTCTATAATGCTTCTACCCCGTGTGAACTTTGAAGAAGAAGAAGAAGAAGAAAGAAAAGTCGAAGAGTACTGATTTCATAGGAAAGAAGAGTACTGATTGCTGAAGAAGCGTTTCTGCCTTTCTGGTATTCTGCTTGTAGTTGTACAGCCTCAGCCCCTTTTATTTTAACTTTTGACTCATTTTGTTATTTTTAAATTTGTATCATTTTGTGATTTGATAGGTTTTTTTTTGACTTATTATTTAAATTTTGATGGATAAAGATATGACTTCTTTGTTTGAAGTTTAGTAGTTATTGAATAGTTTAAAGCTTTAAAAAGTTATAATGCATATATATATATATATATATATATATATATGTATAGGGCATAGGGATATATAATATCACATATATTTTTTACATAGAGGTTGACTTGTCGCCAAATTATTGCCATGGCGGGCGCCGTGTTGCCTAGGCTTCTTGGCAGTCCAGAGGCACCGAGCTTTTTTGGGTGCCGTAATAACCATGTTCAGGACCTTGTTTCTGCAAAGAAATGCATTCTGATATTTGTTTTCTAACCAATGTCATCTAAGAACTATATGTTATCATAATAGAGAGAAGGGGCAATTATACCTAAAAGGCAGATTCCATAATTCTCTCATTAATTGAATGTGAAAAAAATAATCTTTTTTGTATGGATTGATGAATGGATGCAATTACACATTTAAATGAGAGAGAATATCTGATGCTGTCTAAAATAATGTATATAATGATAAACCAATCAGTTGTGTTATTGTGACCTTGTGATTACAACAATACAATAAAGCCTTGATCTCAAGTTCTCAACAATTTGTAACATTTATAGCTTGCACTAAGCATTTTATTCTATAATACTTCCTCCGTCTTTTAATGCTTGCAACGTTTGCATAGTAAACACTATTCACATATTCTAATTTGATTATTATTTGTGACTTATACTTAAAAAAAAAATTAGTCATGTGGGGTCTTGTTAGATTCGTCTTAATGAGTATTTTCAAAATATCAACTTTATATATTTTTTACCTTTTGATAGTTAACAATATTAATAGTTAAAGTTCTGTATCGGCAAGCGTGTCCGTTCCAAATGTTGCAAACATTAAGAGATGGAGGAAGTATATTTTCATTTTCCACAATGGATCATATTCCTGGGATATTTGTGAAGTGTGAACCATCATGTAATTTTGATCACTGCTTTCTTTAGTTTTTCACTAATATGCAATGTACAATCAATGCTTGGTGTCTGCACAGTGGAGCGATTGACATTTGAAGAATTTTTCAACCACCCATATTTTTCTGCGACACAGGCGGAGTCTTCCAGGTAAATGAGGTTTACAGTCACACAGTATCTTGGGATTACAAGCTTTTGTATGCATGTGAATGTTAAGAGTTATTTGATATGATCTGGACTAGACAATTGGAAAGATTATTAGATGATTCCCTGCTTCTGACAGGGCTACAGAAGAAATTTCACAAGAAGATTGCTTGCCTTTTAGTCTAGATGATGATTCCAGTGGACCTGATGGCAATCCGTCATTTTCAAGGAGACCTGCCATGAGACCCACGTATGGATTTTCTCTTGATTCAAAAACTGAGCGGCATGATCTATTAAATCTTGATAGAACAGATTCTTCCAAGCGTAATGGTACTCCACGTAAAACAGAAAATGAAGGGACCAATCTTGGCACCCGCCAACTTTCAGAAGGAAACCTGAAAGAATCGCTTAAAACCATGGACCTTGGTTCACTAGATAATCGTCCACAAGGTGCTTATTTGTTCATCTTCGAGATTCCATCTTTTAGTATCATTATGCAGTCAATCTTGCTTGAAGACTTATATTTTCTTTGTCTAATTTGCATTACTTTACAGTTGGAGATTCACTGGAGTCAATCGAGCAGGAATATGTATTTGTTCCAGGTCCTCCACTAGACTTATCGTCTTCAGCACGTGCTTCTAAGCCTGGCAATTTTCTATCTAAAACTGATACTCCACTTCTTGATTCTGGAAACTTGAACACAGCGAGGGGTCCTATGCCAATAATTGGTGGAGCAGTTGGTGTGGCTGATAATCCTGGGAGTCTAGAAAGCCACTCTACTCCTAGGCCTTCACAAGGATCAGTGGATGTAGCTAACACTCTAGAGCAGCCATCTGACAGCATGGCACGAATCAAGTCATTGCAGAATTATGCATCTTTCATAACAGAATTAGTGAATGAAAAGGTAACTTGCAACACTTTCATCTGAATTTGAAACATATGCTACTTTTGGTAATATTTATTTATTTATTTTTCTATGGAAAGATTTATCGTTTACACTGAACATGAAATAATTTTGAAGAAAAAGTATTATGATGTATTGACAGAATGATTCCATCCCACCGATTGTATGTGAATAAATGTGTGGTGCTATGATATTATTTTCTTTTAGAAGTATTGATAGTATTGAGCTGTGCTTAAGGCATAAGAATATTAGGCTATATTACTATAAGTGAGAGAATACATATATAGAATAGATAGATAGATAGATATGGAGTTCCAAGTTGAACAAACTATAGACACCTTCACCCAAAGAAACCTTCTAGATTGCTTGCAAAATATGATCAAAGGTATCTGATAAATCATTTTTCTGTTCTGTCTACTTTCTGTCTAAAACCTAATTGATTGCAAAGTGCATGGATTTGATGATGGCTCACTTTAAATTATGTCCTCTGAAATGTGTTAAAGAATTTCCACAGCACAGTAGTGGTTTGGTAATAGATTTCTGTTTGATGTAAATACTCATTTATCATGTAATGAATGATGGCTAAGGTACAGCGGTATGGAAGCACA
The DNA here is from genome assembly GCA_001909325.1 of Ruellia speciosa. Taxonomy (NCBI): domain Eukaryota; kingdom Viridiplantae; phylum Streptophyta; class Magnoliopsida; order Lamiales; family Acanthaceae; genus Ruellia; species Ruellia speciosa. Next base: position 5,179 of record MAYD01768370.1, read on the forward strand.
AATGTGTTGTGAGTGGAGGTGTTCGGATGTATTATTTTTAACGTGTTCTGGGTGGTTTTTGTTTTGAAAGTTGTGTGTGTGAGAAAAAATAATAGTGATTGAATAGTAAAGGTAAATATTTGATTCGATTGTTTTTAATTATTTTATATAGTTCCTCCATTTTTCAAAATTTGTCCACTTTTTCTTTTTGGGGTGTTTTGAAATACTTGTTCAGTTTTCTTTTTTGGTAACTTTTTAATCTTCATCAATTAATAAAGGGGTGTAATTAACGTCATGCATCAAATTAATAAACGCCACGCAAAAAAATGAACAAAATGACTTTATTGCCCTAAATTAATTTCAATTCAAGTTTTGTAAATGGCACGCAGAAACATGTTATTGTCATGCAAATTATGCAAAATGACATAATTACTCTCAATATAATTTTCATTAATTACGCAAAATGTTACACAAGTTACCGACTAAATTACATAATAACACATAAATTTTCAAAATTACAAAAAAAAATCCCAAAGGATTCCAAAAATCCTAACATATAAATTTAGGGTTTGTGGAATTTTTCGATGTTCTTCTGTAAATTTAAAAATTTATATATTATTATGTAATTTTGTTGATAAATTGTGTCTTTAGAATTTTTTGAGGTTCTTATGCAAATTTGAAAATTTATATGTTATTATATAATTTTGTTAGTAAATTGTGCGACATTGTAATTGAAATTATATTGAGGGTAATTATGTCATTTTGTGTAAATTGCGTGACAATAACAAATATTTGTTGGACATTTACAAAATTTGAATTAAAATTAATTTAAGAGAAATAATGTCATTTTAATCATGACGTTTATTAATTTGATGCGTGACGGTAACTGTTACTGTTAATAAAATATTTCATTCTCTCTCAATCAAATCATGAAACTCTTTTTGTCCCTCCCTCCACTAATACATTCTTTACACTAATTAAATATTTATTTCTCTATCCATCTACAACTAAAATACTCAATTTTTCTTTTTTACCTTAAATACCATGTCCACGAAGTTTCAAAAACGGAGTAAGTATAAAGCAGTATTATGTAGTGAATAGTGATTGGATAATGTGATTGTGTATAGGGTTAATAGTTTGTAAGATGTAGTATTTTGTGAGTGTATAATAAATTAAATTTAAATGTTAATATGGGTAATAATTGAATATTATTAAATTTTATTTATTTAATATTTAGATAAGAGGGACAATAATGTTGAAAAAGTTGTGTGTTGAATAGTGAATTTTATGTTGAAAAAACGCGAAAACAAAAATGCCTAAAAAGACGTCCAAACTTTGTGTTTGCTAGTGGAAAACACATACTTTCCGAACCTGACTGTAGGAGATGCAAAATGATATCCTGAAGAGGATGGCAAGCAGGTTAACAGGCTAACTTAATTCCATACTCTGATAATACAAGAACATAGTTTGGTGCTAGCCCTTCTGCATGCCTTAACATGGAGATTCTATTTTTATCTTCTTAAATTCTCTGCTCACAGTTTCCTTATAATGCTGTCGTGATGCGTAAACTGATCCTATTGCTGTGAGTTGCCAGATTCGGGGAAGAAAGTTGCTTGAAGCATTCTCCGTTCAGCTTGTAATTCTTGCTTTATGGAAGCAAGCATTGCATATTTGCCATACTCATGCTGCATCTTCTAACGAAGTGAGTTCAAGCCAAGAGACAGAAGTGAGAGAAGCCTCTCATGTTCAGCATAGCCCACATGTCCGAGAGGATCTTAACATTGCAAATACGGAGGGGCTACAGGAGATTGTTTCACAGATAGAGAGAACGTTCCTTCATGAAGTTGGAAACGCCGAGGAACTTGCTAAAATGATAGATCCTGGTATGACTATTATAAGCTGCACTCTACTAATCTTTTTCAGAACTTAATTTGAAGTTCTTTATTTAATCAATAGTCAATACGGACTTTGTTTGTGGATTGTGCATTCTATTTAGTATTCTTCTTAGAAACATATATCTAAAAAACAAATACTAAATGTAAAAGTAGACGAAGCTAGAAGGTATCAATATCTTTTTCCGCCTTGCTGCTGGCATGTGTTGTGCCCAGTGCTAGATATATGTAATCTGATCATAGATGTTGACCATCCTATCCAGAACCTTTATGTTTTAAAAAATAACATGCTGATAACATACACAAGCAAAAGCTATATGTGGTTACAAATTATGCAATGGCAATTATCCAAACGTCATTATTTCAGGAAACATGGAGATGCCGGATGCCATGGATCTGATATATCAGTCTGCCCTTGCACTGGGCAAACGTGCGGCAGTAAGTATTTCTTATGTTGCAGTTAAGTTCCATAAACATGCTGTAAATCAATTAATATACTCCCTCCAATCTTTTATATAGGTCCTTTTAAGCACCTACACATTTTTTAAGAAAATTGGTAAAATACTATTTTTTTTTTTCTATTGGAAAACCTAATTTAATCCAAATTATTAGAGAAGGTGGGGTAGAGACAATATAGGCATAAATACACAAAATCTTAAAAGGACTAATATTATGCTTGTAACCAGAGGCCTAAAAGGCCTTCTATAAAAGATTGGAGGGAGTAATTATTAATTTTCTTCAATGACCTGTGGCTGATCATGAAATTCTTAATTTTCTCAACTAAGTAGCAAGTGCTTAAGCTACTCTCTCAATTGTTCCAATGATTGGTAGTAGGAATGTCATTTTATTCACGCTGACCTCCTAGGCCGGGGTGCTTACGTCAATGTCCATAGGATGCATTGCCAAATGAAAATCAGGAGGTTGAAATGCCTTCATATGATACAAATAGTACCATTTGTATTTTACATTGCCTCCACTTTTTAATATTAGTCCCCAAAAAGGGGTTGGTGTGTACTATTTGTATTTTACATTGCCTCCACTTTTTAATATTAGTCCCCAGAAGGGGTTGGTGACACACCAACACCTTTTTGGGGACTAATATTAAGAAGTGAAGGTAGTAACTATATTAAGTGGATTGTGAGCTGCAACCTCACTTACGCAAGAAAATGTGATTCCGTTCTTGACACCTTGTGTTCTAGTCTTTGGCTACATCATCTCACAGTTAACATTTATACTCATGCAATATTTCTGACTTTAATGCGCTCTAGTTTGTACTGGTATGAAACTTGGGTGAGTTCTATAGAACTATTGTATTCTGATGTTAATTTGTAGCTCTATGGTAAGAAGTAAAGCGTATTTATTCAACACCAAAGCTATAGTGCATGTGGTCTAATACTCCCTCTGTTTTTTTCACTTGACACTAAAGTTGGGTAGGTAAAAAAGATGTAATAATTCAATTTACATGCTTCGTGATATCTGAATTCTAGTGTTATGATCCTTGTGTTCAAACTTGAGTTCTACGTTTAACTGCCATTTATGGGATTGGAATTCTGAGCACTCCATCCCCTCCCCAACCCTGACGTGACGTGACGTGTACCCTCATTCCCACTAATTGCAGAGTGCTGTGCTTCTACTTAATTAAAAAAAGCTGTCTATATCTTACATTATTTGACAACTGCACAATTGAAATGTAAATAATTGCAGATGTGGTATACAATTGGTGGGACAAGGGGATTGGGCGACTATGGGGACTGAAAACCCCCTGGCCCATCTTGGGAACTAGTTGCTAAAATGGTTTTTTGTTTTGTTTTTTTTTCCCCTTTACCTTTTTCAACACTGATATGGATAAGATGTCAGTATGGCTTTTTTTTCTTCTTTTAACCATGTGTTGTATACAGGTTGATGAATATATGGGTGAGATTGAAAATGCCGGGGTTTGCTATTCAAAAGCAGTGCGTTTGCTGATGTTCATTTTAGTGGAAGCGCCGTGTCTGATCTTGAACCCCCCCTTTTCCCTAACAAGCTCAGATCGGTATCGTATTCAGAACTACGTTGATCTACTGAATAACAGGCAGAGCATTTCGCAGTTCAAGGCTGATGAGGAGCGTGCCTGCCCTTCGTGAAACTGGCTTGTGACCACGATGTTTGCTTTCTCTGTAAAATTGTGTACAGTAATTCATTAGATGGGAATAATTCGTTATTTCTTGTTTCTTTTTAGTTTTCCTTTTTTCCAATTGTGGTGGTGAAAGAATGAAAGAGTGAATTGGCTTGGAATTGTGGGATAAAAACTGTATATATGTTCAGGAAATGGAGGGCTGAGGACAGAGGTATTGGTTTGGACTTTGGATATTGAAAATTCAGAATGTTGATTAAATATCTTTTTTATGTTGGTGCGAGTTCTACCATTGGCGTTCTTTAATCTTTAGATGTTATAAGAAAATCCCTTATAATATTTCTGTATGTAACACTAGTTATTTGTTTTTCGACTAAAATTGGATATAATACAACATTTAATTATGGGTTTCAGGAGGTACATTCCAATTGGTTTGGTTATTTTGCTGAATATGCACATGCAGAAGTGTTCATTTTGATTGATAATGTGATTATTTTGTTTGAAAATGTGATCATATAAAATTCTGAAGTCATCACAAATTTTGAAAATGAACATATTTTAATAAAAAAAGAACAAATTTTCATTAAAAAAGAACACATTTGTATTGCTGAACATGATCAATTCTGTACCATAACCGAACTGCATTCCAATGGTTGAAAGGTAGATCCTTTATTATTTATAGGAAAGAAAAAAGCAGGTTTATTAGATAGAATTATTGAAGTAAACTCACTACCATCTAATGGGATTGAATAATCATTTATAGGAAAAGAATGAAAAAGCTCATTACATAGAATTTTTAAAATTAACCCACTACCAACTCAGGGGGATTGTTCAATCCTGATTGGCCGTTTGGAGCTCACCATATCTTAGGGAATAGGGATGGGATGCTTCCTTCTTTCTTATAAAGGATTGTCCACTCGGAATGTTTGAACTCACACATTAGGGAGGGGAGCACCATCTGAATTGTGAGGCTATCCCTTCACTATTCACATCAATTTTTCCATTAAGAAGTTACCTACAGTGAGGTAAAATATGTGAATTTGAAAAGAAAAAAAAAAGAAAAAAAGAACAGAATATAGAATTTCATCCCCAAGAATTGCCCACATTTGAGACATTTTATTTTTGGTATTGTAAAAATTTTAATGATTATCAAGTGATTATGGTGACCGGAACCGGTATTTTGTTTGAAATAATCATTAAAACACTCAAAGTGTGAAATACAAGGACAACAAAGTGTGGATGACATATGCTTATAACAGTAGAGACGATTCGTGATTGAAAGAAGATGCACATCCACATTCGTTGTAAAATTAGATTTTGACAAATTCGTATCTTAAACAATAGAATATGGTTATATGGCGTTTGGTGGGAAATGGATCTGATGGAACAATTATAATCCCCTTTCTTCAAATCCTAAAGGGACTCAGACATGGACAATTGGACATCCTCTTTCGACTACTAATTAGTGGAATTTGGTGTGTTTTTCAGGGAATTCAAGTCGGAAATGGAGGACCGCCTATTATATCTCACCTACACTTGCTAGACAACCTCCTAATAATAAAAAGATTACTCTGCATCAATTAAATCATAACAGACAGAGCCAAAGGTAAATCTAAAGAAAACTGCCACGTTTTAAATAAATGTTGACAACTATCAGCTGCAGTCTTGCCGCTACATTTTCAACTTCCAAACCGGTACAGCGGCCAGGGCCAATGACTCATCTTGGCATCCCATATGAGGCAGAGTTTGAGCACATCACTTACGGAACCCAATTTTGGAAGGAAGTAAAAATAAAATCAAAAGCCACCTTATTACGGCAGAGCCGTTGTGGTAAACTTTGGCTTTTAAAATCAGAAGCCACCTCATACCTGGCAAAGCCATTCCACTGGAGCAGGTCTGGAAGTCCCATCATTGATGCCAAACACTATGCACGAAGCAGCCCCTCGTCCCATATCCCACATCAGTTCACACAGCCAATGGGTTCTGAGTCAGGCCTTGAACCTGGATAATCTCAGTTTAGCATCATCACAGAACCACCTGACTACCCAAGAGAACTATAACAGCAATGCATCCTTTCAGCAAATGAGTTTCGAGGAGGGCTCATGATTCTGAAAGCCTGACTATGAGGTTAGAATTTCGCAATTCCCACAAGGAAAAGAGCAGATTCCTGACCCATGGTCCCATGCCCTGAAGATGAAGCTCATCTCGAGTGCTAGCCTTCCTTTTGTTTACATTATGGCTCCAGATATTATTCCTAGGTGTTAATTATCAGCTGGCAGATATTACAGGCTACCTCTGTGCCCTGCCTGCAGTATCATAACTATTTAACAACGAACAAGCATATATTTCTTTCCTCTGAATATTCTCTTTCTTTTGCCAATTTTCATTTGCATCAACACATATCAACAAATTAAACATTGTCAGCTCCAAGATAATAATGTCAGCCTCAAGAATATTTGGAAGGTAGTTTCGCAGCAAAATTTCATGATACAATCATCTTTGATGATAATCCTATAACTGAACTGGATGAACCTAAAACTGGTGTGGTAGATAACTTCTCAGCAACCTAATCTGTCAGCAACTACAAAATTTAAGGCTACAAAATCTTTTCAAACAATGAATAAAAATGACAAAATAAAAAAGCCTATCGCCTCATAGATGTGTATTTTTGACCACAAAAGAGATCCCCAAGGATTCTGTGGGTGACGAGGGATACAAACCAGATATAAAGGGCTGTCTGTAGCAATGCACCTCTCAATTAACTATAAAAGGTCCACCTGATAGTAACTTCTTAAGTGTTTCATAGGTCATGAACGCAATCCCTACACCAGGAACAACCTTGTAGTATTCGGGCATAATCCCTCTATAGAAGCCACATAAGCCTTCTGCTCGGACAATGTGCTTGAATGTTCCAAACAAGCCCATGTTATACACACGGGCTCGACCTGCAGCACCTTCCAATTGCATTCTTCGTCTCACAAGGTCCAAAGGGAATGTTGCTGTGGTAAAAATGGAAACAAAGGGGACATCATATTTTGATTGTTTGTAGGGTTGCCCATTTTAATTGAATTACATGCTGAATTGAAAATCTACTAGAACCCAACAATGATGACACATCAGAGCTAGCAAATAAAACAAAATCAATTATTAAACATTAGTGCAATAGGAGTATCTGAGAGAGTAAAGGGATTACAAGTTCACCAACCTGTTGATGATACAATACCAGAAAGACTGCCGCAAGCGAGGCTGACAAGTGCCATAGAATCATCCGGCCTAGTGGAAAGACACTGTAATCAGCACTTTAACCAGAAGAATGCTCATAAGATGCAATCATTTTACTACATATATATTCACCTTTTAGACTGCCAATATGATCTGAGAGTTTCATAAACCGTAAAGCTTATAGCTATGTTGGGTCCAACACCCTGCCACCAAAGGGTAAGAAATTAAAGAAAAATATTAATAAGGGCACAGGCTCCAGAACTCTCAAATGTTGAAGAAAATATGAGAAAAGTACCAATAATGTTGCTCCCATCCCCTTGTACAAGCCAAGAAAACCTTCATCTCTGCAGATGGTATAGAGTGCATGCCTTATCCCATGATAGTATATGACATTCCGCTGCATAGTTCAAAAGCAAGTAAGCCAAAATAGGATATATGGCTTCATCTAGCCACCATATAAAATTAAACAAATCCTGGAAAAGAAAAAATGAGCATAACAGTCTGTTGAACAAAATATTCCGTCCATTCAGATATAATTGTCGTTTTAAGTAAATAGATGCTTACAAATTTCAATGTAAAATTATATACTTTTTCCACTTTTATCCTTTTTATTATCAATTTATCATATAGTTATTCTATAAATGAGAAAATGTGGCATATTTTTTTTGACAAGCAAAATTCTCATAAACCACAAGAAGCTCCAACCACAAGCGCCACTAAACATGAATTGGGGTAATTTAATAATTTTATAAACCATCTTAATTATAACATGCTTTAATAATTACAAATATTTGTGAATGAAAAATGTAATTGGCTTGTTAGCTGATCCTGTCCCTTCACCATTGGATATTTGATCATTATGAAGATCTCAAAAGATCCTCCCCACCTCCCCAACCTAAAAAAGGGGGGCTGTCTTCTTTTTTTCCCTCATTGCTCCTTTTCCTATTCTTTTATTTGGCTGGGAGTGAAGCAAGGGAATTGGGGAGCGCTTTTATTTTAATAGTAAAAAACTCTTGTACCTGTGCTGCGAGCCGTGTCCTGATAAGATCCAATGGATATGTTGCAGAAGCTGCAGTTACTCCTGCCAAGCCACCACCTACAAAATGCACAAAAGCATCTGTGCTTGCATTTCTCCTGTGTCCATCAAGGCCCGGAATTGATTTTAGGATCTGCATAAAGCTTCCAACATGAGTAAATTTAGTGAACCTAAGAATTTTTTGGCTGTATTAAAACATATGCACAACTTACAAACACTCACACTTTTATATTGTTCGTAGGCATAAAAATTGACTGAAGAATAAGGAAGACGATGTGCTATTGTAACCAAATTTCCTTTCCAAAAAGCTCTAACACCTTCTTCGTTAACTATTCGTAATGCTTCGCGCCATATGCTAGGCTTGCTCATCACAGCAACATCCGTATGCATGCCTTGTATCTAAAAGAAATAATTTTTGTTTTAAGTCAAAACAATATGAACAAACACAAGGGTGGTGGGGGAGGGGCTCATTTCAACCTAATCTCTATATAATCCTAAGAAAAAACTTAAAAATTTACAAGATCATTACACTCCCACTAATTCAATAAATTACAGCACGGAATAGAACAAACATACAAAGAACAAAACAAGGCTCTCGAAAACACTTTATGTAATAAGGAGTCATTTGGTTGAACATCGGAATCAGAATGGTATTTGGATTTAAATCCTTAACGTTTGAATTTTGAAAATTCCACTTACCCCATGGGTGTGGTAAATGATTTAAATCTTCCCACAAATTCTTTATTCTGAGATTTGGAGTTGAATCAAGTTCTTTAAACCCAAACCTCTTATAGGTAAGTACACAGCAATCTCCAAACTATATGCATCGAAAATGGTATCTCACATTAATTTTATTTATGATGCCTATCTTATGACAAATTAGACGGTTATAATAAAAAGGGTGAAAAATATACATAAGCACACAACAAATCTCTCAAAATACTAATATCCAAAGGCTATCTATATATTTCCATTCCATTCCTTTCATATATGACTACGATCCCCTTATAAACATATAGACCGTTATCAAATATACTAAAACGTTTCAAAAGAGTAAGAAAATTACACCTGAAAAAGAATGGTAAGGCGAGCAAGCGGCGCAGTACAAGTCTTACTAAAGGCCCCCGCAATGCCGCCGGAGAGAAGCTGCGGCACGGTTCCGAGCTGCGATATTTGCGGCGGCGGCGCCTGTGCCTGATGAATAAAGTTCCTCGCGGCTGAAGCGCCGTCCACTCCTACTGTAGCTTCCATTAATCAAGGCAAAATTATCGTGAATCAAGAACTCCACTGCTCAAGTAACACACAGTACCGACTCACCCAGAAACCTCCACAAACGCTACTCGATCTCCGTGGAATGGAAATCAATGGAGGCAGAGGATAAGTCATTGGTTTTCATGATTTCAAGTGCCAACATATATTCCGTCTCACAAGTCGGTGAGAACTGAGAGAACAACCCCTACGGCCATACCCACCCAAACCCTAAAGAAGGGATAATTCACAGGGAATATTACCTAAGTTTGAACACTGGCGCCCGCACTCCACTAACTAAAGTCGCGTTTACGCCTTCACCACTTATTGGGCTTGTGATCTATTGGGCTTTTCTGTTGATCCAATACTTGTATTTGTAATATATAAGTTCAGGTTCGGTCTAACTATTCAATCAGTTTGTAAATGGGCTTCAAATCCACATTGCATATTTTTTGAGCCCAAAGCAAAATGCTTATGTGTGATTTATTGTCATTCACATTCTATTAATATCCATCACAAGAAGAAATATCTATCACTAAAAATTATACGCGTAAAAAATTCCTGCGGTCTAATTTCTTCTTCTCTGTTTTCCTTTTTTTATTACCAAACCTTACTTTCACCCTCCTCCTCTACGTATCAACGGAAGAATTTGGGATATATCTTGTTGTACACGCAATTAAGAATGACAATGGGTAAGGTATATATATGGTATGGCAAAACTCGAGAGATTATATCCATTTATAAATATCCTTAACCATTATCCAACTATAGGTCATAGACCTTAGATCTACTATCCTACTCATGGACCCATTGGATAATCGGTCTTACACTTATATTTGTCAACTCATAAATTTTGTTGCTTTGGTCTAATTTGCAGTTCAATTCACAAAATTACAAATAAGTCCATTTCATCAAAAAAAAAATTCAACAATGAAATTATCAAATAAAATATTGAAATAGAAAAATAGTTCAAGCAAATATATACTCTAAGTTCCAATAGCAACATACATTTTTTAGTATTCGCAACAACAACACCACAATGGAATTAAGAAAACAGTAAAATTAATAGGTTTCATCTTTATTCATCCATCAACAACATCATCTTCTTAATAATTATTTAAATATTATGAGACAGAATTGGTCGGGTTCGAGTTTGGATAGGGTATGGGTTGGGTTATGTACAATACTTGCTTCCTACATACTCATCGAGCCCAATTTTAATGTATCCAGACCATATTCTTATCCATTTAACTAAACTCATATCCTACTCATTCATGTCAGATTCGGGTAGGGTCGAGTGGGTCGGGTCCAGGTCCTACCCTTATCCATTGTCACCCTTATACACAACGAAAGGTGCTAGCGATTACAAACTACCCCTACTTTATTTTCCCAAAGGTATTCCTCTCACTTCTTCCCTATTTTCGTTGATTTTGTTGAATTCAATGAAAGTTCCACTTTTATCAATTCAATGCTTGTAATTGCGTTGCTTGTCATTCGCTTCTACGTTAGTTGATTTCTTGTGCCCATTATTCTTTGTTTGTCCTTTTCCTCTCGTGATTTTTAGCAACATACTGGTTGAATTGTATGCTGTGTGCTGTCGTGTTTTGGTCAGTTGGCATTTTGGTTGAATTGGTGGTGTTGTCTTGGTCTTTTGGTCTGGTTCAGTGCAGTTGTGTTGTTGTTGTGATGTCTTGGTGGTTTGTTTTTCCTAGTTTCCCCTTGATTGGTTAGTTGAGGATTGGGAAACGGGATTGGGTTGGATTGTGGCTTGTGTACAGCTGTTGGTGTCTGTTTCTATCTATGTTGTTTGTTGAGGCATTATGAATTTTTTTTTCAGTTTAGTTCCAGTTGCTAGTTTGTTTCTAGTATGTTGTTATTGTGGTTAATTCTTTAAGTTTCCTCTTGTTCTTTTAGAATTGAGGTTTGGAGACTTAATTTGGAAATTGGATTAAACCAACGACGATACGTCGAGATCGATCCGAGGTCTTTCAACTGTTGAAATTGAGCTAAGTTGTGTGCCGTGTGCTCTGTAGAGCCTGGCAGTTTGGCATTTGGCATTGAATTAGTGATTAAGTTATGTGTTGGCATCAAAATTGAGTTGAGTTTGGTTGAATTGTGTTTATTGTTGATATGTGTGAATTCTGAATCCTGGTATTGCAATTGATTATCGTGTTGTTTTTGGTTCCTGGATGAACCTGTTCTTGAGGATTGGGGTCTGCTAATCTGTTGTCTGAATTCTGGAATTGTGCATTGGCATTTGGGTTGGATTGATCCGTAATCTGAAACAAAATTGTTGCCTTTGGTTTGGCATTGAATATAAACTAAATTTTGGAATTGGGAATTTGGCCTGTTGGTTCATTTCAGAATGTAGTGAACTGTGTTGGTTTGGTTGTTGAATCTGGCACTTGGACATGGTGTTTGGGCTACGTGAATTAATTCCGAATTGGGCTTGGGATATTGGGCCACTAGACCTAATTAATTCATAATGCAATTGGCTGTTAGACTTAATTCAATTGGACCTATTCGCTTTGATGACTTTGAATCTAATAAATTCGACCCGACTTGAGATAATTAATTAATTTGGAAAATTAATTAATTAGTTTTCCTGTGATGATGACTGAAGGTTTTGAACAGTAGTCAGATACTACACTTGATACCCTTTGAGCAGTCCAATAAAATTGCTAATTATTGAAAATAATAACTTAAGGGTTATAAACTAATTTAATTGTTCGAGTAACAATTAAATTGGATAATCAACACCTAGAAGTAGGGCTTTTGCCCTAACAGTTCAGATTAAGTTAATTAATCATTAGGAGAATAATTAATTGGATTTTAGGAATTAAACCATGGGATGGCGTATTCTTGGTGATACTGTGGCGTGGGAATTTGTCTTGTGAGGCAAAGGAATTATGACCATTTATGTCCTTAAATTGTTTGATTTAATTTAATTATTCGTAGACATTTATTGCCCATAATATTTTAAAGATTAAAATTGGAATGAATAATTAATAGAGCTCTATTTCGGTTTGTAGGATAGGTACTATGGTGCGGGTTTCAAGAATCTGAGAATTTGGATAGGTGGACCCGTAGGATTTGATTCGCTCCGTGACCGTGACCAGTCGAGTTTTAGAAGACTGTAGATAACGGTAAGGAACAATAAACTAGGTAACCATAAGTCCTATTCTTTCTAATAAATCTGAATAATTATTATTCAACATACTTAAATAAAGTGCATGATTGAATATCGCCTTTATTACCCTTGTGATTATATTGATATGATTGTTGTGATGTATTTGGTTGAACTGTGATTCTTCACTGCATCCACGAACATATCATTCCATCTAAAATGGTTTTTGAAGGATATTTATTTCATGACTTGCACATGACTTGCTTTCATGAAATGGGTTTTGGTCGAGTTTGGCGTATGGTTGGCGTACTCTCGACTAATGTTTTATACATGTTGCGATATGTATGGTTTTTAAAAGTTTTATGCATGACGTGACATGCATGGTTTGAAAGATTGTATATTCTAAAAGATGAATGTTTTACAATGATTGCACCTTGTGATTGCATTCATGAATTTATTTTAACATTTCATTTAATGCTGGTTTGTATTACTTTGTTTAATGCTGGTTTGCATTACTTTGTTTAATACTGGTTTGCATTATTTTATTCAGTACTAGATTGTATCATTTTATTTAATGTCGGTTTGGACTATTTTACTTAAAGCCAATTTGAAGCCTGTTGGTCAATTATTAGAGAATTGCCAACTTGTATATCTGTTGTGCTTGTTTCCTTACTTAATCTTTATGATTAATGGTGCTTCTGTACATCGCAGGTACGACCAGGGCTAGGAGGACACACCTCTAGCTCTAGATGGAACTCAGGGAATAATTGGGATTCCCGAGTTGTTCTGAGACGAGTAAACATAGGTGTATGTGTAGGGATGAGTGGGTAACTTCTCTACAATGCATTTATTTCAGTTATTTATTTCTCGCAGCTTCCCAATGTAATTCATTTGTTCGATTTGCATTTAAATAGTCGAGTTTCGGTGTGAGACATTTTATATTTCAGCTGATGAAGTATATATGTTTATTTGGATGGTATCCGTATGTGTTTTTATTCTAAGTTGTGTTGTGAGTTGTGATCAGAGGGGACCAATTTTCTGAACTCCAGCGTACACTGCTAGGATTGTTAGATGATTAAGTGAGCCTGGGCATCGAGCTTATTAGGGGTTAGGCGTAGAACCTTTGGTAAGTTAGGTGTGGCGGTAACAGTCTCGGTTGCAAAAAACGGGGTGTTACAGCATGACCTTACAATTAGACACTTAGCTAATTAATGATAAATTTTTTCAAAATAATTGAAGTAAGTTTATTAGAATTTATCTATTATCGGCAACAAATTAATTATTATATTAATATTACTCATTCCATCCTAATACAATTTTTTTTGCAACGTCATACTTATATGGGTGGCCTAAAAGCAAAACAGCCACAACCTTTTATTATTTTTGCATTTACCCATCTAAACTATAAATTTTGTACTTACCCCATAACTTTTATTTTTTTGCTACAAACACAACCTTTAATTTGAAAGGGAATATTGGGGTATTTTATCATTACATTGAATATTAATTGGAATATTGAGGAATATTCTTTTTCAGGAGTGCCATTGCAACAAAAAGAAAATGTTATGGGAGTTAGTACAAAATATTATGATTTAGAAGGGTAAGTGCAAAAATGATGAGAGGTTGGATCTGTTTTTACTTTTAGTGTAACGTCCCGAAATTTCAAACCATTTCAGCACGCTACTGCCGTATCAGTTCATCTAAACTATTGGACAGTTAACTTAGACTCTCTGATACAAGGCCGAGTCATACACAAGAGCACATAAACACAGAGGGGCTATTAATCTCTTAATTAAATCTTTCATGCACTAGCGGAAATAGTAAATCATGCCAACAAGGTATATCGTCTCAAAAGTCATATTTTGCATTCCAAATACCATGGAAATAAACCAATAATCTTAACATATCCGGGCTACATGCCCTAATCCAGCCACTCCGGCTAATACCGTGTAATAACAACCCTAATCCACATGTACTCAATTCCAACAGATTAAGTCCGAAACCAACAAGAAACAAGATAAAACAAGTTCGAATGCATCCTAGACTATTGTTCGCTCTCACCCAAATCCCACTATTGTGCAGCTGCGCCTCCGTGAGGATCCATAAAAAAAAAAAGCAAGGGGTCAGTACTACGTACTGAGCAAGAGAATACAATGAGGGGGAAATGGGGAAAATAAAACAATAAATAATAATAAGAACAAATAAGCAAGTAACCGACAAATGACACAACACCGTCTTATACGGTGCTTCAACCACATAATTCATACACATATGCACATGATGCATAACTTAACATGCACATATCTAACCTATATGCAATGCCATGAAATGCTTAGGCTGGCACCTACCTATTACCTTTACCGGCAGTGAAACACGTCTTTACCGGGTGCCCTGCAGTCCCTGTCTTTATCAGCAGAAGGGGACCTCCGACATGTCTTTACCACCATGCTGGGTAATGCAGAAAAACACTGGACATGACTTTACCGCCAAGCCAGAAATGCAAGTGAGACGCTGGATATGTCTTTACAGCCATACCAGGAATGCACATGAGACCCTATCTTTACCGGCAGATAATGACCATGGACACGACTCAACTGCCGTACCCACTAATGCAAATAACAATCATGGAATAACTCAGGCAAGGCTTGTTGCAGCTACATACAGGCTCATGCAAATCATGCATATCAAAAGCATTCAATGATACAGCTCAATCAACCTATTCACCTAGGTTCGCATGCCATACATCTGCCCTATTAGATTCCTCAAAGTCATGCATATGAGTCACAACTTAATACCAAGGTTCGCATGTTATTTCCAACTCCTATCCTTTCAAGATTACCGAATTCCATCATCTAACATGTCCACTAGTCAGGGCATAATGATCTAAGTAGCAAGGACCAGGTAACAACGAGCATGGGAAAAGATAGGAACAAGAAAGCATCAACCAGCCAACACCTGGCTAAGGCGAGGTCCATCGCGCGGTCAAGAAAGCATCAACCAGCCAACACCTAGCTAAGGTACGGTCCATGGCGCGATCCTTTAGGACCTCGCCTGTCGACTGTGTGCGCTCCAGAAAGGGCCGCATTGTCCAATGCGCGGTCCTTGGGCTGCGTTCCTCGAAACCGCGCGGGGGACCGCGCCCCATGCAAACGACAACAGCCCTTTTCGATCATTACCGGGCATAAAAAACACACACAACACTCAATGTAAACCCTTGCCTGATTTTCGGGGAGCATTTTTCTTCAATTCCCAAGCCACAAAACGCACTCGAACTCCTTGAAATCCTCCTACGAGTGATTTGAACCCTAACGTCAAAATCCCCAACGACTTTAGCCACAACCTGGGGAAACTGAAAGAAAATACTAAGAATTACTTACCTCAATCCTTGGAACGGACTGGAAACTCCCCAAACTACGAATCAAATTATGGGAATCTAGGGTTCTTGAGAGCACAAAGTAAGGGGCGACAGTAAGTAAAATCCTTTGCAGAAAATGACTGCCAGAGTTAGGATTTCATGAATAAATGCTGAACAAAACAGGCCGAAGCCCAACAGACCACCCTGGGCCTCGCGCGGTCCTTAGGACCGCGCGTTTTCCAGCGGGCGAAAACGGGTCTTTACATTCCTCCCCCTTTAGGGTCATTTCGTCCTCGAAATGAAAACGGAAATGAAAAGACTGAACCAGAAGTTTACCTCAACTCGAGACTCCAAATCAAAATTCGGGTACTTGGACCTCATCGACTCCTTGGTCTCCCATGTGGCATCCTCTCTACCATGCCTCGACCACAACACCTTAACCATCCTAATCGTTTTATTCCTCAGCACCTTTTCCTTTTCGTCAATGATTGAAATCGGATGCTCCTGATACTCCAAACTCGCGTCTAGTTCAACCTCATCGGGTTGAATAATCTCGCTAGGATCAGCCACAAATTTCCGGAGTTGGGAAATATAGAAAATGTCGTGGGCTCGATCCACCTCCATCGGCAATGCAAGCCGATATGCAACCTTCCCAACTCGCTCAGTGATCTCATAAGGGCCTATATAACGAGGACTCAACTTGCCCTTCTTGCCGAACCTCCTCACGCCCTTAACCGGCGAAACCCTTAGTAGTACGAAATCCCCCACCTCAAACTCAAAGTCTCGTTGTTCCAAATCTGCATAACTTTTCTGCCTGTCTTGTGCCTCTTTCAGGCGACCTCAAATCATCCTCACCAACTCAACCGTCTGCTTTATCAACTCAGGTCCTAATACGATCCTCTCAGAAGGATCATCCCAACATAGTGGGGTGCGACATCGGCGCCCGTACAACGCCTCAAATGGTGCCATCTCGATGCTTGTCTGATAACTGTTGTTGTAGGCAAACTCCACCAAATCCAATCGATCCCCCCAGATGCCCTAGAAGTCTAACATACATGCTTAAAGCATGTCCTCCAAGGTACAAATCGTCCTCTCAGTTTGTCCATCCGACTGGGGATGCCAAGCAGTGCTCATGCTAATCTGAGTTCCAAAAGGCCTTTTGAACCTCCTTCCAGAATTGAGACAAAAATCAAGTCCCAGTTCGACACAATCTCCTTAGGGACCCAAAATCTCCTTACCATGTGCTGGATGTATGCTCGGGTTAACTGCTCCATACCCCAATTCAATCTCATGGGAATGAAGACCACACACTTTGTCAATCTGGTGGAGCACGCTAAGTGGGGATTACTTGCGTTGTAGCCCACGTGAGCACGCAAGAGTAATGTCCTGAGTTGTGCCGCGGTGGTCGTGTGTGAGGCGGTCATTTAACTACACATATAAAGACTTGGCCAGCAGTTCTAAGTATGTATGTGTAGCACCGAGTGTTCCTTTGAGGTGTGAGCTCGGTGTTGCTTGTTGCATTGATTTAAAGTCATGTATTGAACTGCTCATCTTTCCACTATGCATTGCATTGCATATTTCCAACTTATGCTTGTTGCATATTTTTAAATCGACCCCGGGTTATATTTATGGAGATATTACCCTGGTGTCTCATATCGTGCGATTGTATTACTTGACGTGTGTGTATTTCATACTTAGTCTTATGACTAATGATGCTACCGTTGCATCTCAGGTGGGCGGTATGATCGCGAAGATATCCCTCCGATGCAGTAAGGGATCGGGCCAACACCCGAGGGTAGTGAGGTCGAGAAAACTTTTGAGCTTTCAGATTTATGTGCTATTTTATTTGCTCTCGAACCTTTATTTATTTATCGCTTTCAATTAAATGGCTTGTTCTGGGCATGTCTCGGTGTGAGACTCAAACTTCATTATCGTAGTTGTAATTGACTTTTAATCTTCTATGTCAATGTGCTCTTTACCCAAGTATGCGAAGCTGCGATCAGAGGAGACCGTGTTTCCTGAAATCCAGCGTACTCTGATAGGATTAAATAGCGTTAGCTTGAACACTGAGCTTATAATGGGATTAGGCCCTAAATTCTATTATAAGTTTAGTGTGGCGGTGACGTGTCCGGTTTATGGAAATCGGGGCATTACATACATTCTCTTGTTCGGTTCTAGCTTAATTTCCTTAAAAATATCCTTTCTAAAAGGTTGAACAAGCTAAGAGGTGATTTACTACAAGCATAAGGTGCAACTAACTTGAAGAAGAAATTTCGAGTAGCTTCAATCCGATTCAGCTTTTGGTCTATTCAGGTAACTTGTCAAACTCCTTTCGTAGATGAATTTAGGCACTTGAATTTATGGATTTGGACTCGAATAGATAGAGTTATTAGCTTTGGAAATTGGCGGTTTCAGTATGTTCCAATGATCTTGCTGGGTGGATTTTGAATAGTTAGAGACTTCTTTTGGTTCTGACTTCTCTAAGTAAGTTTTAGAGCTTGTAATTTATTTTTTGGAACAGTTTAGTATTGAATCTTGTAGATTGGGTTGAAGTTGGCTGTAGAATACTAGGACATGAGGTTTTTGGGACTTTGTTGAAGTTTCTACCCAAATTTTATGGCAAGGGGTTTATTTTTATGTACTTGTGTTTTACTACATTTGTTCTGCTTCTTGATAAAATTTGGTGCAATTTGGGCTCTGTTTGGTATGCCAAGGTCGGGCCGCGGTTGAACTCAGATCGCGGGAAAACCGCGAGGATAGTTCTGCTCCCAACTCGATCGACGTTTGCACGGTCGTGTCGTGGTCTGCTAGGACCACGGGAGAACCGTGAGGTGCGCAGTTGAGCCGCAGTCTCTGGATGGGGTCAATGTTATGGAATTGCTAACTCTACCTATTTTAATCTACACGTGCAACAACGTTTATAACTTAGAAGATGATAGAGTTGTATCATCCGACTCAAACAAGGATTTTGGATTGCTGGAAAAGTTACTGAAACGATTTATTTGACAAGTGATTTATGAGAAATAATTTTCAACCCCGTTTGGGCCGTGTTGTAAAATTATTTGAATACCTTGCGGGGAACATGTTTTTGAATGCCATTGCTGGTTGTGGTAACTGATAGCTCATACTTGAAATAATGATTTGGTGATTATTGACGCATGTGATTTGTACTACTGACTTATTTGCGTATGTGGTTCGACGTGTGTGGTGAACACGTGGTCATTGTGTGTGGACAAACACGTGCGGTATGTGGTTCCTGTTATGGGGCTGACCAGATTAACGATGCCCACATAGGATAGTGCGGTAGACATACTATGTGTTGCATTTAGGATAAATAGGTGTATTACTATGTGTTGCATTTAGGAATTACGCATCACGAGCATATTTATTTAACAACTGTTAATTGAACGCCTAGTATGGGATGAGTGAGATGATTAATGGTTTCATTTCCCTTACATTTCTGCTTTGACTCATTATATTTGGGGGACCCCTTGCTTAGTCATTTGCTGACCCCCATTACTATTTGTTATCTCAAGTATAGATTATGAGCTGACATAGACATGCGGGCATTGGGCAAGAGTGTTGATAACCCTGTCTGTAGCTGTAGTGGTTATCTTTTGTAGGACTGTGTGTTATAAATTCTAGTATCATGTACTAGGTGGTGACGTATGCGACTTGTATATCTGTTGACATGTACGTGACAACATGATCCATATGATATGTAATTATATGTTATTGCTTTCCCTATTCGAAATTTTACCTAATTCAAAATTGGAAAAGTTATATGCTGTTGTACTTGAGTCATACATGTCGTGTACTGGTAAGCCTAAATTAACTAACCAATAGTTTAGATTAGCTAGTACGGCGTGCCGAATACACTGGGCATGTGGGGCGTTACACTCTATTAGTCCTTTTTATAAAAATGAAATCATATTCTCGGATGTAAACAAATTTTCTACATATATACAAAATTATCAAAAACTTAACCACATATTTATTTTTAGCAATTAAAACCACAAGTTCGAAAAATTATATATTAATCACATTAGCCGTGTGGAAAAACTCTTCTTTAGTGAAATGAGACACATCATTTGGTGGAGAAATAAAAACCAAGTCTTTTGAAGAGGTCAAAACACAAACGTTTAGGGATGAAGATAGATTATAGCTTATTTTATCACTGAGTCATGAGTCAGATTCCTTAGATAATTTCCCACTACAATAATTCGTCTGGGAGGCAACGATATGTAGGCGAGGAAGGAGGCGAGGAAAGGTGTTTCGTCGCTTGACTAAGAGGCGACGAAATTATTTCATCGCCTTTTTTTAAAAAAATAATAAATAAAAAAATAAATTAAATGGAAGCGACGAACGAGGAAACGAAATACATTTCGTCGCCTCCCATTTTTATTTTTTAAACAAAAGTAAAATACTAATGTTTAATTTAAATATAATTAAATAATAAATAAATATTTAAACTTTTAATTATAATATAAACTATAATTAAATATTAAATATATATATATTTAATGAAAATTAATTAAATATATTATATAATTTAATAAATAAATATATAATTAAAACTTATTTAAAATATTAAATATGTAATTTAAAAA
>MAYD01768391.1:0-17038 GCA_001909325.1 Ruellia speciosa
CTAATACAATAACCAACTATTTGTAATTGTCAGGTTTTTTAATTTTTTAAATAATTTTTAATTATTTGTTTTATTTAAACAATTAATGTTTGGCAACTAATTTTTTAAATTAGACTTTAAAAAACTAATTTTTACTTTATTTTTTAAATAAAGTTTTTATCAATTAATACAATACTTAGAAAAGGTCATTTATGCGAAAAATTATGAATATATTAGAAAAGGTCATTTCTTCCCTATATGAATATAGAGAAGAAATCAGGTAATCTCCATTCATATATATATATATATATATATATATATAAGAATTTACTGGTTACCTCCCAAATTTTGAAGTTTATTTATTAGCAATTGTGATTTTTAGAAATATACTATATATATATAAAATATTAATAAATTTATTTCTCCGTATAAATTCATTTGGCCGTAAGTGCTAATTATGTGCAGTAGTAATTTCCTTGCTAAGTTTGATCAATTAATGCATTAGAGTGAAAATTTCTGATGAAAATGGTCATAAAAAAACTGCCAGGGACGTGGATGAAGATGGGTCTACAATTGCATCTCCAGGGCACTTGCCGGCGGCTAATTTTGTATTCACCGATGGGACTTCGGTTTCGTTCCGGGATATGGTTATTGGGGGTGGGACTCGCGTTGATTCTCTTCCTACCTCTGATTTGCTGGAGGCTAATTTGGCTTCGTTAACGCTGGTGGATGGTGATCGGCTACGGCCGGCAATTTGCTTCTCGGATTCGGTTAAGAATACGCTCAGTGCACATTGGGAAGATGGATTGGTACTCACTGTGCTCGGCAAACGAGTTGGTTTTTTGGCTTTGCGTGATCGATTACAACATCTATGGAAAATGAAAGGTAGGTTTGAAATGCTTGATCTTGGGTATGGATACTTTCTGGTTAAATTTGATAGGGTTGATGATCGGAATATGGTTATTAATGGGGGTCCCTGGATGGTGTTTGGGAGTTATCTCACGGTGTCTCTGTGGACTCGTTCGTTTTCGCCTAAGACCAATCAAATTATGAAAACATTGGTTTGGGTGCGGCTCCCTTCCTTGGGACTCATGTATTATGATGACGCTGCTTTGCGTGTTATTGCTACTGCGATTGGCCGTCCGGTGAAGATTGACGTTAATACGTCCTCTGTCCATCGTGGGAAATATGCTAGGCTATGTGTTGAGATTGACTTAGATCTTCCGGTGGTGAGCAGTGTTTTGATTGATGGGGAGTGGCAATGTGTGGAATATGAAGGTTTACACCTTATTTGTATAGTGTGTGGTAGGTATGGTCATCTTCAAAAAGATTGATGTTCCTCGTTTGTCATGGTTCCCCTGCAACCGACCCTTGTCGCGTTGGACACTGAGTTATCGCCACAGCCGTCTTCGATTGCTGTAGGTGCTTCGTTGGATCCACAGTCTGGTTCTGCTAATCCAATTAAACGTCGGGATACTGTTGCTGCCATGTGTCACAACTCCGCTGTTGAGGTTCCCCTTCAGCCGCCGATTGGTGAGTGGGTGGTCGTCCAGCCTAGAAAAAAAAAGGTGGGTACTTCTAAAAAGCCTCCTCCTTCTCCACAAAGTCGAGAGCCATCCCAGGCACAGGATAATGGGGGATCACAACCGCCATTGCGTGCTCGTCGACAGCACCGAGGGGTGTCGAAGGGTAAAGGTAAACAGTTGTCAATTGCCGCTAGGTCTGTGAAGGAGCCGGGACTGTCGGTTCAGGGTGTGATATCCAATGGGTTGCCTTCGTCTAAACGTCTTCGGCCGTTAGATGTTTCACCTTTTCCTCTATTAGGTCCTCCAAATGCTGAGCCCGAGCCACCTGACCGAATCGTGCCTGAGCAGGAGACTGTTATCCCTGTAGCTAAGGAGAACCTGCATTTGGACTCTCTTCCGGAGATGCTGCAGGCTGTTGATCATAACATGTATGTGGATGGGAGGCCTTAATTGCTCAGCCTACCTGAGGAGGGTTTGGTTTCCTTTTCCTTCGCATTTGTTCACTATGTCGAGTTTCCATAACTTTTCTGTCCTCGCTTGGAATATCTGTGGCTGTATGAGTAGTATAGCTAAGCTTCATTTAAATTGGTTGTTGTGTACGTACCGGCCTGATGTTGTGTGTTTATTAGAACCTCAAGGGGCTTTCGATCGATTACAGAATTTTTTGTATCGAGCTGGCTATGAGTCGTTAGTCATTCAAGAAGCTCGTGGTCGTGGTGGGGGTTTGTGGATATTGCGTTTAATTGGGACTGTGGGTTTGTTCACAGTATTTTATGTTGTTGATTATGTGATTACTATTCGCTTGTCACGACAATCTGATAATTGGTTATGTACCTTTGTGTATAGCAATCCAAATGCCCAACGCCGTCTCCAGGAGTGGAATCATATTCACAACCTGGCTAGCTCTATTGATCTCCCTTGAATGCTCATGGGGGATTGGAATGAAATTGTGGGGGCAAGTGACGTTCGTGGTGGGGTTTTTCTTCCAAATCGCGCAGCCCAATTTAAAGCTCTCCTTGATGATTGTCACCTGGTGGACGCACCGGTTGCTGGACATTTCTTCACTTGGGCTCGCAGCTCAGGGTTTTCTCGAGGCATGATTTGGAAAAAGTTGGATCGGGCTGTTGGTAATGTGGAGTGGATGAATATGTTTCCCAATGGCCTGGTGCAAACGTTGGGTAGGTGTTGTTCGGATCATTGTCCCCTTCTTTTTCGCTACAGTGGGTTTTCAGGGCCTCCCTTAGTTCGGCCTTTTTGGTGAGAGGCTGCATGGATGTCACATCCTGACTACGCCGCTTTGGTTTCTTCGGCTTGGCAGATGGGGGGGACTAATATACATCGGCGTTTGGAACAGATGAAGACGGAGTCTATCCGTTTTAATTTGCAGTCTTTTGGTAGTATTATCCACCGCAAGCGTCAGCTGCAGACGCGACTTGCTGGTCTCCAGTGCATGTTGGAGAGGGTGGACTCCCTTCGTCATGTTCTCCTTGAGAAGGAACTCCTCGCTGAATATGAACAGGTTCTCCATCAGGAGGAATTGCTATGGTTCCAAAAATCACAGGAACAATGGGTTAAGTTTGGAGATAGGAATACCAAATATTTTCATACCCAAACCCTGATTCATCGTCGGCGTAGTCATGTTCGTGGGTTGTTGTTGGAGGATGGCACTTGGAGTGAGAACCCTATCGTTTTGAAGCAACATGCCTTGGCATATTTCCAGCGGGTGTATCAGTCGCAGGTTTCTGGTGATGATGGTCTTGGTTCGCATCTCCCTGCATTGCAGGCCATAACTCACACAGCTTCACTACACGAGAGGGTTTCAGATGATGAGGTGGATACAGTGCTGAAACAAATGAAACCGTTAGCCTCTCCTGGACCGGATGGGTCTCCTGCAAAGTTTTATCAATGTTATTGGCCTACTGTAGGGCCAGTTGTCCGTCAGATGGTACGCATGGCTTTTCACCATGGGCATTTTGACTCCAACTTATCTAAGGCTTATATTTGTTTAATTCCAAAGCTCCAAGTGCCGCAATCAATTAAAGATTTTCGCCCAATCACGTTATGTAATGTTACCTATAAGTTCATTACCAAGGTTATTGTGAATCGCCTTCGTCCAATTCTTGCCTCATTTATTGGGCCTTTGCAATCTGCGTTTTTACCTGGCAGAGGGCCGGTTGATAATGTTATCTTGCTGCAAGAACTCATCTCGGAACTGAATCCCAGATTGGCACGGACACAAGCCATTGTCACCAAGCTTGACATTGCAAAGGCGTATGATAGCATGGAGTGGGGTTTTCTGGAAGGGTGTTTGCGAGATATGCAGCTGCCGGAAGAGTTGATGGCTTTAATTATGCATTGTGTTTCTTCTCCCACATTTTCAATTCTCTGGAATGGGGAGTCTTTGCCATATTTCAAGCCAGCATGGGGGTTGCGCCAAGGTGATCCGCTATCACCTTATCTTTTCGTCATTGTGATGGAAAAGCTTTCGCTTGCAATCGCGCGCAAAGTGCAAGGGGGCAGCTGGGAGCCCTTCGAATTGCCGGACGGGGGCCAGGGATTTCCCATTTACTTTTCGCTGATGATGTCATCTTGTGCTTACAAGCCACAGTGGCTAGTATTCAGAGTCTGGTGGGGGTGGTGCAGGCCTTCAGCGTGGAGGCGGGTCTGCGGATCAATGTGCAAAAATCAAAGCCTTTGCGTCGACTGGTGTTTCGGAGTTGCTGAAGGCTGAATTTGAGCGTCGGCTGGGAGTCTCCTTCTCGCCACAGCTGGGTAAATATTTAGGTTTTCCACTCATTCATGGCGGGGCGACTGCGTGCATGTTTGATTTTTTGCTTGAACGAGTGGGGTTGAAGTTGCAAGGCTGGAAACTTAAATTTCTTAATAAAGCTGGCCGGTTGACATTAGCCCGCAGCGTCCTCTCGTCGATTCCAACTTACTTAATGCAGTTGTTTTGGTTTTCACAAAGCGTTTGCGCAGCCCTTGATCGTCAGGTCCGAAAGTTCCTTTGGTGCGGGGCTGATGGGAACGGTATACATTTAGTTCGATGGAGCAAAATAGCACTTCCCCGGCGCCTTGGTGGATTGGGCTTACGTCGAACCTGCGATGCTAATGTTGCTTTGCTTGGAAAACTCGTGTGGCAGCTGCTTGTGCGCGAGGAGAAACGATGGGTGCATTCCTTGTTGGCGAAATATTGCCCAACAGGTGAATTTTGGGGGGCCCTACAGAAGTCCGGCTCCATCATTTGGCGGGGAATTCGTAACGCAGCCAAAGTCCTGCGCAAAGGCTTTTATCTCCAGCCTGGTAATGGTCAATGTTCATTCTGGTTCTCCGCTTGGCGTGCGGATGGCTGTCACTTGGGAACATTGGTGCCGTGGGTAGAGTTTGGAGATACGGAAGTCCAGCTTCGGGATGTTATTACAGACGGCCATTGGAACCTGGAATCGCTCTTAACGTTTTTGCTGCCACTAGTGAGGACTGCTCTACTTTCATCGCCCCCACCTTTGCTGCATGAGGACGTATTAGATCGCTGGTCCTGGCATCGCTCCCCCCATGGGTTATACACAGTTAAAACTGGGATCAGTACGTCATCGAACATCACCAGGGCTCGGCGTGGACCTGGATATGGCGGCTTGGGGTTATGGAAAAAATCTCCTTTTTCCTGTGGCTCATTTGTCAGGCGGCTCTTCCCACTAATGAGCTTCGTTATCACCGTCATCTACACTTAAATCCTCTATGTACTCTTTGTGGAGATGCTAATGAGACGTGGTTCCACTGCTTGTTTTATTGTCCATGGGTGAAAGAGGTTTGGCAGCGCTTGGGACTGTGCATTTCTGGGGGTCTTGCCAGTCTGGAGTTGGAGGAAGTACGACATTGGCTGCATTTCATGCGACATACAGGGGGTATGTTGTTCTTGGCAAGCTTATGGTGCTGTTGGCTTGAGAGAAATCATAGAGTCTTCCAAGCATCTTGTACCCCTTTGACGGTGCTTCTCCGGCATATATTAAATTTTAATGCGCAATTAAGTCGGCCGTCTTGTCGAGAGGCACCAAGGGAGCGTCTGCACCCTCAGTGGGTCTAGTGGAATTTTCTGTTTAGTACGAATATTATACTACATGTTGATGGCAGCTCATATGGCAATCCGGGCGCTCTTGGTTTGGTGCTGTTCTCCGCACTCCAGATGGACAGTGGCTGGTTGGTATTTCAGGGTTTATTGGGATTAAAAATAATTTGGAAGCTGAATTAGAAGCATTGTATCGGGGTCTTGTTTTGGCATTGAGTCGAGGGTTTTTGGATATTCAAATTTATTCGAATTCGCAGGAAGCTCTGCGTCTGATTGGGGAAGATCCTGTTCCACGACATAAGTTGATGACGTTGCTTGTACATATATCCCAAATTAGGGTTCAATTCCATCGGTGCAAATTTAATCATATACTTTGTGAGGGGAATTCTGTCGCTGATGGATTGACCCGAAGAGGAGCTCGAGATGAAGCTTTTTTTACTACGTGGGCCTTTCCGCTTGATGAGGTGCGGGACGCAGTTCGAACTGATGTTGCTAGTGTCTGGCTTTTAACTGTGTTCTTTAAGGTTATTGTATGGTTCCCCCTTGTTTGTTTTTGGGGGATTTTTTCTTTTTCCCGCTAGCTAAAAAAAAAAAAAAAATTATGTGCGGTAGTATTTATTTTTATTTTTAATTTTATTAAATCACGTTGCAGAATTAATTCGCGAATATGATTTTTGAGTGAAAAAACCTAGCGAGGCCAACTCAGAAAAGGTGAATTAGCAGCCGTGAGGCGCCTGTGCGTAGAGAGAGTGTACTATAGAGATCATAATATACTACTATATTGGAATTTGGAATCCCCGAATACTTTCACATTCCGATTTCCCACTGCAGTCTGCAATCGGCCAGCGACAGACCATGGACTTCGCTAGACAAGCTTTGGATCTATTCGGGGGATCCGACGAAGACGAGGACAACAACAACAGCACCAACAACAGCGACGAAGACGACCCCGATAAAGACCCCCAGCAACGGAGCTCCTCCGCTTCCTCCTCCTCCTCTTCTTCCTCCTCTTCCAGCTCTTCCTCCTCCTCTTCTTCTGCATCATCCTCTTCCTCCAATCGTAACTCCAGCGCCGACGACGACGACGAAGTCAGGTCCTCTTCCCTTAATAACAACCACAATTACAATTACAACGACGATGCCGATGCCCACTATAATGAGAATGATGATAAAGATCTGTTTAGCTCTGATAATGAGGATTACCTCAAAACCCCTGCCAAAAGTCCCTACGCCGTGCCCGGTACCGCTGATTCTTTTACTTCCTTTACCTTGATTTGGGACTTGGGACTTGTTTTGAAGTGGGTTTGTTTCGATTCTTTGATTTCGCCGAGATTTTCAACTAAATTGAAACTTTTTGTGTCCCTCGCCTTTCTCTGTATTCGTGGCTTGTAGTTTGGGTTTTGGGAAATTTCTCTTTGCGTTGCTCACAAATTTGTGGGTTCTGTGATTTTTGCTAGTTTATAAGCAGATTGCCAATTCTATTACCAAAAGATAATTTCCCACCATTTTTTGGAGGCTTTTCCTTAGTTTAGCTTGTCATACTAAGCATGCTGATAGTCTACTCTGATAAACTTGTGTTTGCAGTTTTTGTTGTTACTTTTTTTTTCTCCTTCACATCGTTGGAATTAATTTCCTTTCTCATGTATATAATGGAGACGAAGGGTTAAAATTTATATTCCAGTGTTATGTATTTAAGTGATATGTGTTTCTTTGCACGATGCTGGAGTATTGAAAACGATATTCTTTATTAACTGTTTTCGGTGGCAGTCTGAGATGAATAGGGGTGCTAAGGGGTTATTTGCTGAATTGTCTGTTTCAGTGGAGATGTATTCATATTAAGCCATCCAAATTTATGATATCTCTCTAAGTGAGAACTGAGATAAAAATGTTAGTTGTCTGTTCGTAGAGGCTGTTCCTTTATGTCGTCACGTTTCTTTAAACGCTTCATTCAGTCACTTTTATCTGTAACACTCAGTTTTGCCACCTGTGCGTAATACAAACAATCACAACACAAGAGGAGGCTTTGGGCGTGGTGGGCGCTGGCAGAATGATAGAGGTATCCTTCCCCGCCCTGGCACTTACCCACAGAGGCAAGGTTATGGTTACGGTTCAAAATTCTTTAATGCTCCTCGAGATGAACGTTTTGTTTCCGAATTGAAATTCTCAAAAAGTGAAGAAACATTAGCCCGAAAAGCCATTGCATTTCAGGAGGTACCATTTATTTTGCCCATTTTCTTACCGGACAGCTTTTTAATTACTAAATATCTAGAGCAAGATTGGCGATTGCTTTCAAAAAATTATGGTGGTTTCAAATTTATTTGTTATATTCTGTGTATTTGCTTTGTTGTACATGATGTTCTTTGCATTGATGAGGACCTTGTGAATTAAGTCTTGTAATTTTCTGGCAGAATTAAAGCCAACATTTTCGCATTTGGGCTGCTAGAGTTCAGTCTCTTCTACATTCTTCACATCGCTATTTGATGATGTATTAAAGCATTACTTCTAACTCAATGTTAATTTGTTCATAATTCATCGCGTGAACACCCTGATTGGCTTCTCACAAATGGTTTGTTTGCACACAGTCAGCTAAACTTTGATACACATTCTTAAATTTATTAAGAAAAAATTTAAGCTGCAAGATGCAAGGGCGCTTTCTCTTGGTTGGCTCTACAATGAGCCTCTTCACCTCTCTCCCTCTAGTTAGGAAGGGGAAGAAATAAGAAAAGAAGATAACTATTGTATCATAAGAATTTGTGCTTCTAAATTTGAGCATGGAAGAGTATTACCTACACATGTGAATACATGGGCTACATGCACATATTTTAAACAAAATAATTTTTAGTTTGATTATTTAATCCATTTTGGTTTTTGATTATTTTGCAAAGTAGCCATGTGAACTTGGTTGCTTCAGTCGGGTAGAAGGTGGGGATGTCTACTTTGATGATCGCAATTTGGTGAGCCTTTCATCCTGTTTTGTAATTGTTCCGCTGTATCTTTATGATTTCCTTATCTGGATTTTTTTTGTCTTTTCACAATGCTAGAGGCTATTTAAGCGGCTCATAACTGAAGATGTTGGGACCGACCTCAATCAGGGTTTTGATACTTTCATTGAGAAGAAAGGTATGCTGCATGAGATTCTTTATTAGCAAGAATTCCCTTCTCTAAAGCAACTATTCATGCTTTTAATATGGTTTCTAATTATCAATATTAAATGTGGTCAATTCTTTGTGTACTTGCAAGACTTGGGTTCTGAAGGCTTCGGTGACCTTCTTGCTACAATAAGAAATAACAATATACCCCTTCAAAACATGCACTTTGTGGTAAGATTTAGTATATCTGGTTTCCAGGCATTTACGAGCTTCAACATGATGTTTAAAACAATTAACTTTTTGATTTTCTTTGTCTTATTCTCCTTTACAGACATATCGTAACAACCTTAACAAGGTAATTGCTATTTCTTTTGACTATGCTGTGTTATTGCTACTCTTGTTTACTTAAAAGTTATTTTAGGCTTTGATGGTAAACTAAGAAAGTTTGGGATTAATTTGTTTGTGCCTTTTCAAAATGTTGAATGATATACTCAGCTTTATTTTGCTTCCTTCCAAAATTGCTTAGCAGGGTGCATATTGTGTTGTTTAATAGAAGCCTCTTTTTTCCAACAATTGTTTCTAAAATTTCTAATAGCCTCAGAAACATTTAATTGTAAAGCTCGCACTTCACCAAGAGTTTAACACCTGTATATATACATGGATATTATACATTATATCAAGAAATTAAATCTACTTTCCTATTTTACAGAGTCAGGGATATAAACCAGCTTCAAAATTAGGAATATTGAATATTTATTTTTATAGAAATCAACCTTGAGATTAACCACAAGGTTATTCATAATGTTTTTTCTAGAATAGTTTGAAGACAAGCAGCAATCCCCTCAATATAGGCTTTATATGTTTAAGATTTTCTAAATGCTGGTTTTGGTAGGCTATTAGTTAGGACATTAGCCACTTTTTGAACGTGGAAGTTGCCCATGAAAATATTTTCTTTCTGAATCTCGTCATTGATAAAATAAACATTCCCTTTATGTTGCTAAGGAAATGCCTTGTCAACATCATAATGTGGACTCTATTCAGAAATGGCTTCACATTTAATTGTTGTTAGAGCATATTGTAATTGGGGGTGGGGATTCTGACACTCCCCTAAAATTGAACTCGGGATAGTGGTCAACTTGCTAAAAATGTCAGAGAATATCAGAATATGAACAGTGGTTTCATTTAGCAGTTAGCACTACAATCACTACAATCCCCAACTTGTGACCCTAATAGGATCCCAAAATTTGTCCTATGCATAACTCTTTCAAACATCTTATATCCAAGTAGAATTCTAAAGAGTGTACAACATAAGGTAGGGGCAGTGTCATACTATACTACTCATGGTGGGTGTGGCAGTTGTTTTGGAAAGTGTCTAAACAAGGAAGACTAAGACTAGTGCTTAGAGGAATTTGAAGGGTGAAGTTGGTCTAAAACAGAAACTGGGGAAAAATGTAAACCTGTTTGGCTGCTTTCATACCATGTTAGAGAATAAAATATGGGGTTTTTCATTAAAGTGAAATGTTGGTTAATGAAATACTTTATTTATACACTGGGATTATACAAAATAATAAACAATAATATAATAGGAATAAAATTTTACTACTACGAAAATGCTAGGATTTACTAAATACGAACTTGCTGAATTGAGGAAATATAACTTCACAATAACTAATGAAGTATTCAACAAACTAAAATTAAGGTTTTAAATGCATTACCACTATGACAAGATTTGGATTATATGATCCCCTTTCTTCTGTGATTATTCTCTTTAAGAAAGTTACTCGTGTTTCTTGGTTTAGGAAGAGATGCTTCTTCCTTTTCTAGATTTTAGGGGTGGCAATTGGGTTGGGTTGGGTTCGGGTTCGGGTAAACATTGAATTAATCAGGTTTGTCAATTTTAAACGCGTCTATAAAAAATACAACATTAATCAAGTATAGTTATAAAGTCTGGTTAGATTGGGGTTATTAAGATCAGAATGGGGTCAAATTCAGGTTCACAATGTTAATGTTTGCTTTGGGTCGGGTCGGATTCAGTCCTGTTTTCGGTTGGGTTTAAATTGCCAGCCCTGCTAGATTTTCACTTCATCTTCCTATATAGTATACATGTACGTACTACAGCCTTATAAAACAAAAGAATTATTTTGTTATCCACTTTAAATTTTAGCTCATTACATTTGTTTTCCTTCCATTTTCTTCTGCCCCTCAGTTTTCTGTTGTGATTTCCAATAAGTGGTCACATTGTCCATTGAAGAGTGAATCTTCATATTCAATTATGGGAAACTAGTCTTTCTGAATCTTCATATTCAATTATGGGAAACTAGTCTTTCTATTTTCGGCCTAAAGAAATATTTGATACTAACTCCATACATCATGAGACTTTACAAGAATCTTTTTTTCTTCTGAAACAAACCAGATGAAAAATACTTGCCTATTCTTTTCTCCATTTTCCGTAAAAATATGAGAACCTCAGTTAGATTGCTGTCTATTTTCATAGTAGTGGTTTTTGTGGTAAATTGAGTGACGTATTGATTTCATTTTTAGATTCTGGCTACTGCTTATATCAGGAATGAACCTTGGGAAATGGGGGTGCATAAAAGAAATGGAGTTGTCTATCTCGATGTCCATAAACTTCAAGAAAAGCCCAAAAGTGAACTGGATCGTAGAAGGTACATTCTTCTTTGATGTGTACGGAAATTTATTTACTTGGCTTTTGCTGGGATTAAGCTGCGTGAGTAAGAGGGATCTGGGAAAGGTCACTGGCAAGAGAGAAAAGAAAGGATATCTGCCGACTGCTGTGTTTTGAAGAATTTGCTTCATAAGATGATAAAATTTGGCTGGCGGTGGTTTTGTTAAATGCTCATCTTTTTATCAGTCTCTAGCTAAAAGTTTTGGGGAAGATGCTCTTGTAGCTGGTGTTATGTTCCTTTGCTTTGAGACCAATCCAATTAGACATGGGAAGGGGAAACCAGTGATAATTGGTCTCTTGCTTTGTTAATGGCATTGGAAGCCAACAAGAGTAGCCTTTGCAGGCTAATTGCAATATCATTCTCAAAATTAAGAGTTTGATCTTGAGCTCGAGCTCATCAAGCTTGTTTTTTGAAGTACTTGCTTAATTTGGAGTATCAATCTTAGAAATTTTGCTTTTGCTTTTCTTTGATTGTAGTTTTGAGTTTTTTGTTTAAAATGTCCCTTATCTATTTATTGAATTATTATCCATTATATTGTTTTCTTGCCATTACTATTTAGATGTTACTGGGGCTATTGTTTTGAGGCTCTTGCAACAGAAGATCCAAGAAGAGCAGATGGAGAAGAGGTACATCATGTTGATGCTAATGTTGAATACTGCGCTTTGATTAAAACCAAATTAGGAGCTCATAGGATACTCATGGGTGCTGAAATGGACTGCTGTGATTCAACTGATGAGGGTAGGAGATTCTATGTGGAACTAAAAACAAGTCGTGAGGTTGGCAATGCTGGATTTTTTTTTCTCCCTCCCTCCCCCTCCTCTCTTTCTCTCTCTCTCTCACACACACACACACACACACACACACTTCAGGTTATAAAAGTATTTCTGTTTCACTTGTGGCTTTCCAGTTGGATTATCGCACTGAGGAAAAATATGAGAAGGAGAAATTGCTCAAGTTCTGGGTAATGTTCATTTCTGTATTTTATTTAGGATTTCCTCCATTCACTTCTGAATCCTAAATGGTTCTTTTTCTTATTTTTCTTCTATTTCTTTTGTTGTTGTAAGTGCAGTCATGATCATATGGACATTGTTTAATATATAACTTGTGAGCAGTTGAGTAGCATGTAGGTTAATGTGGAGAAGCTGCTTGATTGGTCCCTATAGATACTGGTGTCCATTAAGATTAATATTATTTATTCAGAGCTTCTAATGTGGTTCCATGTTTGCTGCTAATCACGTGTGACTATCCTTTGGGTGCTCGGGATTCTATGACTAATTGTTTTTGCTTCAGTTGTGATAGGATTTGTGTCCTAAATTTCACAGCGGAATTCTTTTCTTGAACATGGAATATTACAGTATTGTTGAATAATTTACTTCGCAATGGTTTATTTTTGTAATACAAATTTGTTTTGTTGACATGAATGTGGTAAGGTTGTGTGTTCTTTCCATAGTGAAAGAGGTATGAATCTGAGCAATTTCTTATTGTTGCACTTTCTTTACTTGCACTGTCTAATGCTGTTTTATTCTGCTACATCCTGCCGGAAAATTTAGCTTATCATGGACAAGTTTTCAAATTTTGTTTATGTAAAAGTGTCGTGACTAGCCATCAACTTTTACGATGTGCCTTATAGGTCATATTAGGGATATCTGGTAAAGTAGCTTATTGTGTCCTATAGGGAGTAAATCACCTTGCTTGGTGTTTCATGGAACTTTTGGTTAAGTAAGTTCAATTTGTTTCTTTATTCAATGGAATGGTGTGACTATATGGTAGTTCAAATCCAGCAATAGCATGATGATGCTGTGATGCCTGATGTAAAAAATCTTGGTTGGTTTTTGTTGCTTTCACCTGGAAGTGCTTCCCTTAAATGCTTCATGTGAATTGCATTCAAACTTTTTTGTTTGTAATTGCACATTTTCATTGAATTTTGCTGCTATGTTTCTCTAAAGAGTACTGTATAAATATATATTGAGCATGTCTTCATGCTTTTATATTTCTATTGTACTGCTTCTATGTTGCAGATTCAGTCTTTCCTTGCCGGTGTACCTTATATCGTTATTGGATTTAGGTATTCCACCTAACTTTTTAGCCACTTAGTAGTTTTCTTTCCCATCCTTGAATGGTCTCTCAGACCTATTGATCCAAAAGTTTTTACATTGTCATTTTTATGTTATACTGTGTGCTGGTATTTCATATTGCAGGGATGATAATGGCCGACTTGTTCGTACAGAACGATTGCGAACCAAAGATATAACGCATAGAGTGAAGATGAAAGGTTACTGGCAGGTAATTCGGCATGTGCTGTTGTGAGCTTCGAAATATTTTGTGTTATATTTTCCATAGGCTTCTTTCTTAGGTATCTATCATATTATAAATACGATGTCCAAGTCTCTGACATGCCCCTTCTTCCAAAAAAAGGTCTGACACTCCACAATAGTCTCCACAAATGGGGCTATTAGAGTAACCTGTTACCTATTCAAGGAGAGGCCAATAGGCAACCATTGTCTTGGACTAAATGTGACTCGCTAACTGCTAATTACTCCCATTTCTTCTCTATTTATTCTAATATGGTACAATTTTAGACTCTTTTTACTCAGTAATGTCACGACGATTTAATCCATTAGCAAGTATTTTTGGTTGTCCAAAGAGTCCTAACAATTGAACTCATTAAGCGTTTACCAAACATGGCCTGAAGACATTAAGTTCATGCCCTGAATAGGGTTTACCAACCTGGACGATATGTTTCCTATGTTTGCTGATCAGTGCCCTATGTTCCTGCCAGGGAGGGGTGTGCCTAGCATTTGCGGATGAGGTGTTGTGTTGGCTTTACGGAACAGTGAAAGAAAGTAAGTACCTTCAGCTGTAGCTCTTTCCAAATTTGCTAGTTGGTGAAAAGTAGGTGACTGTTTAATGCTTTAATATATTCTAATATGAGTGTCATGTATGGACGTAGATGAAGACTATATATTACAATTCGTGTACCCTTTCTCGCGATTGGAGCTGCTTCAAGCCCAATCCTGCCCGGATGCGATCACCAACCATGTTCAACAACTGTAAGTTGTATGTAAACCTCTTTGGCGGGAGGCGTTATGCACAGAATTTTGATCATGGTGATTGATGGTGGTTGTGATTAACATTCCTTTTTTTTGGTTGTGTTTGTTCTATCTAGTTGAGCTTTTTCTGCTTAAAGTATTATGCTTTATGCAGACGAGTAACCAGTTTTTACGATATAAATAGAGCACTCACTGGTGCCTTTCTAAAAACTGATATGTAATACACAGCCTAGTGATGGCTCTGTAACAAGGAGGATTCACATCTCTCATTTATACTATTATGTAAGTAATCTTGGATTTTTTTTAATAGTTTAAATCAATTTTTTTTATGTTGCAGGTTGCATCAGTTTATTCTATCTGGCTTTATTTAATGCATCCTCTTTTTTTTTTTCTTATAGTTGTTTTTCATTAGATAATAAAATATTAAAATATTATAGTTCACCAAAATAAACCTTGGGATGGGTTGAAGTTGAAAATTGGTTTAAAAGGATTGAAAATTTACTTATATAAACATCGTGCACTTTTCTTTTTCTACTGGTCATCCCATAAAAAATACTACCTCCGTTTTTTTTTTGCAACACTTTCCTTTTAGGGAAGTTTCAAAATTTTAGCTACATTTCTAAATATGGTAACTATCTTCCACTCAAACATATTTTATTATTTAATTTAACTCCATCCTTCCCTCTCAAATTAAAGTTGCCTTAATTCCCGTGCCCACCTAAACGTTGCAAAAATTGTGAAACGGAGGTAGTACAACATTAAGCGTGCTGAACTCAAGTAATTGTGGGATGAGTGATCCCCTAGAAAGTTTCATAAAGTGTGCGTAAGTGAAGTTAATGTGAATTGGAAAGAACCTATGCTGTTTGTGGGTTAGTTTTCGATCGCAGAGGACACATAACGGCCTTTGGCTCTACAGTAGGTTAGGGTGTTAACACATTTGCCTTTTTCATCGACTCAAAGCCATCCTATGTGGCTTTGCCAAGAGGGATCGGATCCACACAAACAAATGCGTCCTTTCTACACTGCATCAGGCACATTTGAGCCATCATAGAGCCAGACTACTTCCTTGCAACGACTGTAGCATGTCGAAAAGAGAATAGTCAGGGGACTGGAGTTAGCTGGAGGGGTAATGGATGAATTAGGAAACCCCAGTGGCTCTCGGAAATAGCTTGTTAACAGCCATTGCAATGAGTTCATGCAATTAGTCAAGGATATTCATGTAACGCTACGCGAGGAAAGTAAAAGTGCGTGTGAGTATCGCCCATTTGAGAAGTGTCACTATGTTCCAAGAATATAGAATGAGGTTTATTGCAGAAACTAGAGTATATGATTGGACAGCTGGATGAGATGACGCAAACATTGAGGGGTATGGCAAATTCAGCAGGTGTCAAGTATTCAAGAAACTATTGTGTATGGTTTTGTAGCAATTAGGTCACATAGACGTTCTTAGTCATGTTTCAACATTTTTCGTATGGTGGTTTTTATGTTTGTAGAGCATATCATTTTTTCTGTGTTGATAAGATATTTTCATATTTCTTTGAAAATCAAAACTAATCCATATTATCTTACATTTATCATGCTTGTGGAATATTTTATTTTATAATTTTATTATATTGTTAATCAATTAGTTTCAAAATATTAGTATATTAGATTTATAAAGATTGATATTTTTCTAAAATATTGAGTTAGACAAGTAAAAAAGTATAACTGTGTAATAAAAAACATATACTTGTCACGAAATTATAAATTCTATTTTATTTTTGAAAATTAGTGAAACTTTAAACATTATGTTACAATTGTTTCTATTCTTTTCACTGCTGGTATAAAAAATGTCATATTACAATTAATAAATAATAAAAAAAAATATCCATATCCTTAATTGTCATTTTACATATAGAAACCTCTAACAACTATAAGTTTACTAAACATTTTAATATAAACAGCTGATTGAATCAACCATTCAAATCAATTGATCGAATTAGTTATCAACTATTAGCTATTTGTCACACAGGAAGCTTTCCTTAAATAATTGAATCCCCCATGTCATATGATGTCTCAGCTTTCCTTACATCAAATTGGGTATCATCCCTTCACACAAAAATAATTTCGGGAAAAAAGAAGAAATATTATAGATCCAAGTGAGTTTTGGGAATAGTTAAAGCACAATACTCTTGTTTGTATTCTCATATCGGCATATTCTGTCATATCAGCTTAAAAGTTTTCATTTGAATATAGGGTTAAAAGACCAAAACCCTCTCACATCTTTGAGCATTTTTTCATTTTGCCATTCAATTTTAAAATTTTCAAGATTTGCCCTCCAACCTTTGCAAGTTAATATAAATGACCACTAACTTTAATTTTAATTGAATTTTGAAATTAAACAAAGGGTAATATAGTATATTAATTTTTATTAGGCAGGAAATGCCACAGAAGGACTAAAGACTTTGGTATAGCCATAAAGACATTATTTTTAATTTATGTATTTATTTTAAGGGAAAGACATTATTAATTTACAAAATCTAAAACCGAATAAAAATAAAAATATGTACTAAAAGCAACAATGGTTGTGCACAAAAATAGATGGATCCATAAATTTAGATTCTTGCATATATCAAAGTAGCAATAGTTAAATTCTAAAACAACC